>NW_026510319.1:0-61389 GCF_026875155.1 Cherax quadricarinatus | reverse complement strand
AGAAGATGTTATGGGACTGGTGGTATTGTTGGTACTGGGGGGGGATTTTTTTTTCCGGCATTAGTATCTGTATCTGGATATATAAACACAAATGCAGTATAATGTGATCCTTTATTGACAACGTTTCACCCACACAGTGGGTTTTCTCAAGTCACACACGGATCTACCTGGGGTTGGAAGGTACGAGAGTATTTATAGTCAGAATGTTGAGGTCAGGTGGAGAATGCTGCATCTGATGATCTACCGGGTGGGGTTATAGAGTCTTGGGTAGCTTGGCAGGGGTATTGGACAAGTTGTAGACCTTCTGCAGTGTTCCATGTTCTTATGTGGGATAGCGATGAAGAAGTTTCTTGGCGAGTGGTTCAGCTATGTTATAGAAGCCGTTGTTCTGGTTGAAATTGTTGGTTATAGAGATAAGCGATGATTCCAGGATTCTTCTGTATTGAGTGTTGTCTTCGTTGGCTATAAGTCTTGAGTTTCTGTAGTTAATTAAATGGTTGTGTGAATTGCGATGTTGTACACAGGCATTCTTTGTATCGTCAGTCCTGCTTGCATATTGGTGTTCTGAAATGCGTGTTTGAAGGTCTCTTGATGTTTTGCCCACATATAATTTGTTGCAGTCATTACAAGGGATTATGTATACCCCTGCAGAGGATGGAGGCTTGTCCTGTCTACTACTGGTGATGTCCTTGATGGTCGTGGTTGTGGAGGTAGATACTTGGAATGATGTTTTGGCAAAGATGTTGGAAACATGTTTGGCAATGGAGTTGTTGGGGAGGACTATGTATCTCTTCTATGTATCTCTTCAATAAAGGATCACATTATACTGCATTTGTGTTTATATTTCCTTTGTGTCGGTATTTTATACCATTTATTGCCATAGTATCTGTATCTGTTGGTTTGGAGTGGAGGCCATCGACTGTGGTTCCACTCCAGGAATGACTGGATTTGGTGTACGATTTCTGCCATTTCCTGCCAGTTTTTTTTCCTTCCTGGCACTAAAAAACCTCTCCCTCTTGAGTGGCTGTGGCTACCCAGGTTTTCCCATGGCATGGATGTTTTGTATCTTTTTGTCCCCTTTAGATAGTATGCCTGGCAATTTAAGTTATAGCACAGTCTTTCCTGTACTGAAGAGGTACACATTTCAGGGTGAAAAAGCTTACAGGAAGGGAGTTTGCATTTTCCTGTTGTCATATGGGCATGGCATTTTCTAGGGTGGTCATAGTTGCATGTCCCATCTGTTTTTCCAGATTTCCCATGCCAGCAGATACCAAGTGCATAGTATGTGCACAGGCTTGGTTTCCGCTTCCCTTTGGGGTTTCTGTGACTGTATTCCCTGTTGGTGCATGTTTCCCTGTCTTACTTCTATCCTCCCTAGCACCAACAATGGAGCTCCCACCAGTTGTTTTTGGTAATTTATCCTCACTATTGCTATTGGAGTCCTCTTGTTTGCTATTTCCTGTGGTATTTCTAGTTTGCAATATTGGTTTTATCTTATCTTTGACTACACTTGTTCCCCTACTATGGCTCCTGTCCCCTATGAGGTCATTTATATGTATTCCTTCCTGCGTATAATTCCTGATACCTGGACAAAATCTCCACTTCACCATTACTGTCTCCCAGGACAGTATCTCCAGCTTCACCATTTCTGTCTCCCAGGACAGCACCTCCAGCTTCACCATTACTGTTTCCCAGGACAGCACTATCAGCCCACATTTACTGACTACCAGGACATCACCTCCAGCCTTACAGTTTGTGACTACATGGCCAGAAATCAAGGGCAGTACCATTCAGCCCAGACTTTTTATGTTCCCATCTGTTGTAGAAAGCTTCCAGGTTTTCTATGAAAGCAGCTTTGATGTTGTCCTCTTTTAATACCCTTGTGATTTTAGTCCACAGATTTTCCTCATTTGGGCATACCCAAAAACACTTCCCTGTTTTAATACTGCTTGTAGCTAGTTCTTGGATATCTGCACAAGGCATGACACCAATTTCCACAAAATGACAATTTATCCATGTGGAAGCCCGTTTGTTGACTGACCACAGACTACACACAGCTTCATAATGATTTGAATGGTTGATTTACTGCAGTTCTACTAGCAACCCTCTTGAATATTATATTAATAACCTTAAATGAAGCTCTAGCTATTTGTGTTTCTGTTTCTAACTCTTTTTGTATATTGGACAGCTTACCGTCACGTTCCTGATTTTAATGTTTGTGTTTATAAGGCGCCTACAACCCCATCCGTTTACAGTCTGCTTTATTGTCCAACGAAACTGTTTGAAACCAGTCCCCGGGTTCGGACCAGTCAAGGGTTCGGACCAGTCGATCTGCTCTGATCAGTGGGTCACTTATTTAAAACATACTGGTCGGTGATTTGAGCTAACACATGAAGGATCTACTGGAAATTATCTACCCGAGTAATATGTGATTTGACTGATACAAAAGTATAACTTGCGTGTTGAAGAGCCGGTGATATCTGGCAGCTCCTACAGTGTTGAACGGTCGACCTCAACCCTTGTTTATCAATCGCTGTATCTAGCTTTTCTATTTTTTTTTTCCGTCTCCACCACAATAAATGCTATATTATCACTATAGTTGACTGGTGCAAATTTTGGAGGAAGGACGCTGTTTCTGTAGTAATAATTGCTTCTCGTTGTGTATATTGCGACCGCTGGTAACTACAGGTTATATGAAATTCACAGTAACGTCTGGTATTTCAAGAAAAAGAAACTAATGAAAGTCACTCCACTCCACTAAGTACCATTATAATACTGGTTAGTTGCTACTACAACACTGTATTCTGCTATTCACTGGTATCACTAGATTATATGCGAGTACACTAGCAGGCCAGGAAGATTATTAAAACAGCTGACCTGTGGTAAGTTTCTGGCGACTTCGGGCACCTGCCTCTATAGGCTTATCACTTCATTTACAAATTCACCTGTTTTCAAATGACACTTTAGCATTTATCATCAATATACTAGGGAGCCACTGTAGTATACACTATACACTATGTATACTCAATGTTATCAGGGAGACTTTCTTTCCTCTGACACGAAAAGTTCAATTATTATTATTTTTTTTCACACGGGACACAGGCCTATGATTCCCCTCTGGCAGTAAACTCTGCTAGGTAGTGCAACCCATTTTGCAACCCATACCTCCACCCTTCCTCTTCCCTTCCCTTCCTCTTATAGAAACCTGCTATACCCGGCTTAGTGTGCCTTTCCCACCATTCTAAGACACACGACTCTACCTCTCTAGAATCCCAAAAAGTTTGCCACCGTTCCCCAAAAGCCATACTCACCTCCTCACTCCTCACGAGTCTTGCATTTAATTTCCAAAAACCCAATTGTATCCTAACCATACCTTCCCAATCAAGATCTGCTATAACTGCCCTATGATCAGAAAACCCCACATCAAAAGTCCTGACTCCCAACACACGTACAGCTTCCGTTGCATAGATCCTATCTAATCTTGCAGCATAATCCCGTCTGACAAACGTATACCCAACCTGCCAACCCCCCTCCCCACAACATCCAAGACCCCCACATCTCCAAACACATTACATAACATGCCCAACATACACCCCACTCCCCTCGGTTCCAGATCCCCACCCCTAATAACACAATTCCAATCTCCCCCTATTACAGTGACTAAAGGTAAACCCCTTAAATAGCTCATCAAAAATTCCCTCACAAAGTTCTCCTTGACTCGTGCGTTGCCATCTGCCGGCATATACACTCCTATAAAACAAACCCTCGTTTCACCCCACTCCCCTTCCACCTTCACGACCCTCATCCCCTCCTCCCACCCCAAAATATGCAATGGACTGGTTTCCTTTACAGCCACAGCAACCCCACCTTTTAACCTCAAAGAGCCAATCACATACAACTTATATCCTTTCAAAGACAACTCACAACCAAACTTATAATTATGCTCCTGAATGAAACATATATCTACATTAAATCTCTTTAAAAACCATTCCACCCATACTCTTTTAACCTCGGCTCTCAGGCCATTAACACTGATCGCTACAACCTTGAATTATGACAGTAAAGGCGGCTTGCCCCACCACCTTGGAATGGCACCCACGTGACCTGGCTGCTGACTAGAGCCCCGTTTGTCACCTTGTCTGTCCAGTCCCCCAACCCTCCCCTTGTCCTTTGAACCTTTCAGTACTTTAGCACCTCTACACCCACTCTCCGGGAGATCCAACCTGGGCTTCCAAGACTTCTTCCCAGGTCTCTGCCCTTGCGTTAAGACGTCATCCATATCAGACGTCCCAGCTGTTCTCTTGCGTGAACCTCCATCTCCACACGTAACCTCCTCTTCCATGCACGCTCTGTGCACCTCAGCCACTACCATGTGCTTCTTCCCCTCATTGCACACGCTTTTCCCATGCCTCAATGAGACTGTAGTCTCCTCCAATGAGCGTCCACGCTGCTCATCATCCAGACTCCACTCCACCTCACTCAGGAAGGTATTCAAAACCTCATCCAACATTCCATCCTGTTGCATTACAGGCTCACCGTCATCGTTCATCGTCGTCGTCTGCTCAGGCCCTGTCCCCACAGGTAACGTAGCACATGAGTCTGTCTCTGCCTCTGCTTTATCCACTTCCTCACTCCAACTGCACGATGCCTGCCTTTCGGACGCATCTGTCTCCTGCACCACAGGACCCAACTGCTGATCCACCGGTGTTGGCATCTGTTCCCTCCGTCCTGGTTTCCTATGGCATTGGGCTGCCACATGGTCAAATGATCCGCACAGCCTACAAGTCCGCCTCTGTCCTGCATAGTATACGTAGACCTGCATTCGGAACTCTTCCAGTAAAACATATGAAGGAACTGATTGCTGTAACGTCATCTTCAGATTGAAGGATCCCTCGGGCAGTCCCACATAAGGCCCATCCTTCCACACTCCCAATTCCGCCGCATGAATCTTGCCATAACGACGGAAGACCGCAACCACATCATACTCTGTAGCTTCAAAGCGCACATTCCTGACTTTTACGTATGTCACATAGCTGGATACATCATGTAGACATACCTCCACTGCTGCATTCATGGCCATCCTCTTCTCGTTGTACTTGTCAACTGTGCTTGAGTAAAATCCAGCATTTATAAATTTGGTGAAAATCCTCGTAACTCCGTTAACAGCCACACCATAAAGCTCTTCATTGGGTATCCCATACACATCACAAATAATCGTAGGGAGTAGCACCTTCATTGTAGAACTGCTTAGGGCACCTCGTACTAATTCCACACAGACAGTATTTACACGTCTGCCATGTCTATCCGCCATGTTGATTGCTCAAAACAGGCAAACTGCGCAGAAAATCAACTGAATCGGGAGTGCCTGCGCAGCACGTCCACATGGCCTGGAAGCGATGAGGACAATGTTGAGAATAAAAGCGTTAGCAGCGAGGTTTTATAGAACGATGTGTTGGAATAAGCAAGTCTATGGGGGACGGTGGGTAACTAGCTTCTCGGAGGGTGACCGGAATCTCACTGTGGTTGGCCTCCTTCTCGTGAACCCAGGGGGCTGGCAAAGGCTTGGTCTCCTACCGGGGGATGTATGAGGGTATGTCGGTTTAGGCTACTTTGCTGTGTGAATGGTGGGAGGGCTATGAATGGTGAGGGGGAAGGAGATGCATGATAAACTAGACAACCTATGGTTATGTTCCCTGAGTACAGGATAATCTTTAAACCATGATAACTAAATCTTGGGATCTTGGGTTTAGCACAGTATGGTTTTATTTTGCACCTAAGTTAAACTTGATTGCTGTACAACTTTTGTTTGTGAGGTGCTGTAACAATGCACAGTTGTTTCGTGGTAGTAAATTAGTGCTTAGTGGGTATAAAAGTTGGTAATTGGTTAACACCAGGAATTCAGTGTCAACTACAGTTTGAGTTACATTTATCCCAGGTACATTTCATTGCTATAAAAAAAATTAATATTGATAATATGTTTAACCACATGTGAGTGGCTATGAGGTTAACTTGTTTAATTTTTAATATTGATATTGTGTTTAACCACATGAGAGTGGCTGTGATGTTAACTTGTTTAACTTTTAATATTGACAATGTGTTTAACCACATAAGAGTGGCTATGATGTTAACTTGTTTAACTTTTAATATTGATAATGTGTTTAACCACATGAGAGTGGCTATGATGTTAACTTGTTTAATGTTTAGCATTGATAATGTGTTTAACCACGAGAGAGTGGCTATGATGTTAACTTGTTTAATGTTTAGCATTGATAATGTGTTTCACCACGTGAGAGTGGCCAGGGTTTCAACTTGTAGAGGGGCGGGTGGGGGGTTGTGGGAGTGTTGGAAGTCACTGTTAGCATCAGTGTATTATGAAGATTTTGTGATTATGTAACACTGTGTTTCTAGGTAGATTGTAGGATGTGTTAGGCTATCTTAAGGTAACATTGTATGTATGTTCACTCAGTGGACCATTGTAGTACTAGTGTTGAATGTTCTGTCATAACATGTACCATTTCATGGTATCTTTATATTGCATCTTGTAATACAGTTTTAAATAAAATATAAAAAAAAAAGTTGGTAATTGGTTAACACCAGGAATTCGGTGTTAACTACAGTTTAAGTTACATTAATCCCAGGTACATTTCATTGCCATGAAAAAAAAAATTATTATTGATAATGTGTTTAACCACATGTGAATGGCTATGAGGTTAACTTGTTTAATTTTAATATTGATAATGTGTTTAACCACATGAGAGTGGCTAGGATGTTAACTTGTTAATGTTTAACATTGATAATGTGTTTAACCATGTGAGATTGGCAATGGTAACTTTTTTAATGTTACATATTGTTATCGTGTTTCACCACGTGAGAGTGGCCAGGGTTTCAACTTGTAGAGGGGCGGGCGGGTGGGGGGTTGTGGAAGTGTTGGAAGTCAGTGTTAGCATCAGTGTATTATGAAGATCTTTGTGATTATCTAACACTGTTTCTAGGTAGATTGTAGGTTATGTTAGGCTATCTAAAGGTAACTTTGTATGTATGTTCACTTAGTGGACCGTTGTATTACTAGTGTTGAATGTTCTGTCATAACATGTACCATTTCATGGTATCTTTATATTGAATCTTGTAATACAGTTTTAAATAAAATATAAACAAAAATAGATAGCGATCTACACAAATTTTATGACTCTTTTCCTCTTCAAGGGGGGCTCCTTGGCGTGGTGAAGAGGCTCTTGGTCTGAGGAATTAGACCTATCAGTCTTCTTCCTCAGACCGAACCTAATTACCCCCCAATCTCCCCTCCCCTATCCCATCCTCCCCATCCTCCCCTTTTTCCTTTCCTCCTCCTCCTCACCACTCCTCCCTTTTGCCCTTCCTCTTTTTTGGTCCTTTGGGATTTCTCCCCAGCGCGCTATTCCTAGGCAGTGAGAAAGGATACCGGGGTCCATCCCTTCCGATGAGGTATCTTAGCGTGGCGTATTTTTGCCGTGGAATCTGAACGCCTTGGATGTCCCCGAACCCATCTCCGGGTGTATCCCGGAGTAGCTTTGGGTGTCTTTTCTTTCGGGCGACGAGGTGTATCTTTCAGAAGCCACCTTCAGATTCTGGGTTGGGCCGAAGGAGGTATGCTATTGTGGTGGAATAACCGGCCGGCCCTCTCTTTTGTCACCGAGGGTTTTTTAGCTCGAAGATGTGAGGTTGCTAACCCGATTTTAGTTTAGCTAGCATGATTGGGTAGGTATGCACGGGTTTCCATGCTGCATCTGCGCTACTTGCGGTGCTGAGTTCCCTCTAGGTGTTGGTCTGAGGGAGATTTGGCCCTTTCATTCCTCCGAGGAACCTACCCCTCCCCGGTCCCCCCTTTTTTTCTTTTTATTATTTTTAATTTTCTTTCTACTTTCTTTTATTTTCTTAAAAACAAAAAGAAAGAAGTAACCTAACCATGCAGGCCCTAGTCCATGAACCTGGTACCCCTTCCGGGCTCCCTTCTGATACCGCACCCCGTTCTGACCCCGGCCTCGTCTTTGGACCACTCTTCAGACATTGCCTCATGTCCTCTGTACTATTGCCGGTGCTGTTTCCTCACCCGCTTCAGGTACTGAGGCCTCACCAGACTCCTTCGAATTATCCGGACCTTCGCTCTCTCCTCTGACTATGCTTCCGCCTCCTCCCTCTACGTTGCGGCAATTTCCAAATCGCCGACCCTTTCCACGTCGGACCAACTCTGGTTCCCACGCCCTAAACGTCAACGACAATTACTGCTGATGAACTTCTCCACCTTCACGTAGTTCTCAAAACGATCGACACTTCCTTCACTACCATCCACGCTCAGTTTCAGACTGAACAGTGGACTAAATCTTCACTTACGACCATCATCCTCTACTGTGCCTATCTTTCTGACCATAGGTATGGCAAGTGCTACCTAACCGCCATTTGGAAAAGAATATATTCTTTTCATGCTCTAAGCGCGGTACGCGCATCATTACCGTAGCAGAAAGCTACCCAGGCTCATGAGCTTCTCACGTGCTTTCCCATATCGAACTGTTTCCTGCACCTTGAAAAACATCATTCCCTCAATTCATGTAGTGGTAACCGACATTCTGCCCCACACCATAGTTCAACAAAATTTTCCAGACATGTGGCACCGACATTCTAGAAAAGCTGGAACTCCAAGATCCGTCCCAATCCTCAAGGTAACACTTACGTTCTTCCAGCCCGGGGCGGATAACGATACCCTTAGCAATGTGGCTCGTTTAACTTTGACAGCCGAGAACTCCCATCCTCATTTATAAAGCCGACATCGTTACAAGATTCGAAAGGTGATCCCTAAACCACAACAGTGTAGAAATATCTGGCGATATTGGCCATCCAGCGACATATTTGCAGATCTTACGCCGAAAGCCCAGTCTGTGGTGCCGATGACCATCTAATACGTTCTTGCTAATCGATCTCCCACTTGCCTAAACTGTCATGAGGCACACCCTTCGTGACTCTCGCCGTTGTCAGGTATATTTAAATGAGGCGGGAAATCCGTTACCTCAAATAGACAGAAGGTCTCCCTTAATGCCATGGCAGTTTACTCACTCCGCCTCCAAGGGAGACTCCCAAATGTTTTCTATATTCCCCGTGTTTTTCAAACTGTCCCCCCCACATCTATATCCCTATCTACTACAACCCCACCTCTGTGTTACCTCTCCCATAATCACTCCTGTATCCTAATCTTTTGCTGTCCTCTGCTCAGACTCCCTACTTCAACGCCTCAGTCAACTCTGCGCTACTTCGAGTTTCCGCTCTCACAAGCCTAGTATCGCGACGAGACCTCTGTACGACACCTCCTCCCAATCTCCCTCTACATCTCAAAAAGCAAAAAAAAGGTCCCGGTAACACCTCCTACCCATCTTCCACCTCCTCATTTTAAACCCTCTATCCCTGTCTCTGTCCCTAGTTCATCCCTCTCACTGGCTCAGTTACAAGTGCAGAGGTTCACCCTCCTCCTCGTAATGTACCTTCCACCCCCTGTTACCCTCCCAAGTTTCTTCCTCTTCTGCCACCATCCCAGTTCCTGCCTTCTTCAGTCCCCTGCCACCTTCTCAGTTCCCTCCACCCTTTCACATCCCCCTCACCTTGGTACCGTCCAATACAGTTCCAATCTTTACTCATCCTCCCCCTAAACCATTCCCAATATTGTCTCCCATATGACATCTCTGATTCCTGAAACACTTGAAGCAATCTCAGAATATATTGCATGAGACCAAAACCATCAATGGACACTGATCCACATCAGCTCTTACTCTCTCCTCTGCTCCATCTGCGCAACTCCGTTTCTTCACACGCACCGTTCCTCTACGCTGCTTGAACATTTTTCCCACTGCCTCCGCATGTGGACTTTTCTAACCCTTCTAGTCCGTAGGAACCCTTACCTGCGATTTCAAGTATCTTTAACATTTGCCAATCATGCCTATTTACAGTGGAATAACGCAGCCTCAGTCACCGGGTGAGCTTCAGATGCTACTCTCCCTCTCCCAGATTAAGCCCCTGTATGGTGTTTTGCATATACAGAACCACAATACACTCTAAGCACAGACTGTTATTTCTCACATCACATGCTATAAATTTATTGTATTCTTCAGATCCCTTTTTTTACCCCTGATGGGAACCTTTAATGAAAGTGCCCTTCTTCTCCGCACATGATATTCCGACGCATCAGCTATTTGTTCCTACTTCGCCTGCATTACACAGCAGCCGTAACCCACTTACATAGGTGGTATACTCACTGGTTTCTTTATATCTCTCTCTTCTCGCATTCATCTATTCCGATTGTGCCTTCCTTGTATTCGTCATTACCGCCACCGATTCTGTTACTTGGTGATTTTAAATGCCCATCATTTCTCTGGGGGGAGTCTCACTGTGATTCCCATGGAATTACATATAGTAGGCATTTTCTTGCCACCTCACCCCCCACCATGTATTAAAATACAGGATACTCACACCCATTTTGAATCCTCGACTCATACTCTCTCTTGCATCGATCTCTCAGTTTGCTCTTCTCCGCCAAATTAGACATCACTTGGGTCTGTTCTCCCGTACTTACATGACAGTGATCATTTTCCCATCATTCTTACTTCCCCTTCATATTCGCCACCATCACGCACCCCACGCTGGCAATTTAATCGGCAAATTGGAACCTTTACTCACACCTAACTGTTTTTTTAAAGAGTTCCTTCTACGTCCTCATCGAAGAGCTTTTACACCTCTTCTCGACCTGACCCGTTTCACACGAACTTCTCATTCTATAAACCCCAAAACTTCGGGCAGGCATTCTCAGAAATGCGTGCCTTGGTGTCCTCCTGCTTTGGCTCGTGCAGTACGTTTGAAACGCGTCTGCAAAGGGGCAGTACCGGTACAATAAAACCACAGATTGCTCGCCGTGTCATCCGTGATGCTAAACGCATCTTGCTGCGAGATAATGTCTCCCACCATCACCTCTGGCATTCTCTATTTGAGTGCAGTCCTGGAAAAAATAACTAAAACTGAGTGTAAATATTCTCCTAGACCCTCGGGCTCCTGTTCTGTCTGGCGGGTTTGCAGGTGTTGATATAGCAAAACCCACTAGATAGTTGCCAATGAAATTGGCCAATCATTGTCCGTATTTCTCAGGGACCTCCATCATGCCCTTCATTTCTTCCTCCAAGTCCTGGCCAAGAGTAGCACCCTGACTTTTCTTCTCTTCAGAAACAAACATTATAATTGTGCCTTTTACACTTCAAGAACTGGAGGCAACACTCACAGCTAGTCGATCATCGACAGCTGGGGCCCGACGACAACATATTCCGTATGCTACAACATTTACATCAGTCAGCCCTTGCATCCTATTACGCCTTTAACAATCTATTTGGTCACAATGAGTTTCTTCCACAAGCTGTTAAATCCGCCATTGATACTCCCTTTCCCGCAAACGGCACTACTGACATGGAAAACCTCCCACTATCGTCCCATTGCTCTTACCAGTGCAGTTGCAAAAGTAATGGAACGCCTCTTAAATAGATAGATTAGTGAGGTATCTAGAGACACAAACATCTCTCCACTCGACAATATGTGCTTCGTAAGGACTTCTACCATAGACCCTTACAACGCTGGATACGTAATGTTTGAAATGCCTTTGCGATAACCACTCAGTTATTGTCCATATTTTTGACCTTGAGAAGGCATATGACACAACTTGAGGTATAATATTTTTAGCCCAAGCCCACTCCTTAGGCCTTCGAGGCAATCTACCATCCTTCCTTTAAGAACTTTTTAAATGACAGGCATTACCTTGTTCGGGTAAATAATGGGCTCTCTCCGGACTTTAACCAAGCAGAAGTGTCCTCCCAGGGATGTGTTTCATGAGCACACACTTTTTCTCCTTGCTAATAATGATTTGGCCTCTAGTCTTTCCATCAAAATATTTGGTCATCCACTCTATGTTGATGACTTTGCTATGCCTTTGCATGGCTGACTTCACCACTCCTTACAGTTTCCTCCAACATGCATCGACCGTGTTTCCAATTGGGCCCACCACACCGTGGGTTTAAATTTTCCCAGCACTAAACCCACCGAAATCACATTCAATAGAAAACGCTCTCACTCATACCTCCTGATCATACTTTGTACCTCTATGGCTACCCCCGTATCCCTGAACGTGATACAGACCAATTTCCTGGGCCCCTCCTCTTAGATCGGTTAGTTATCCCTGGAAACCTCACATCACCCTCTCTGAAGGCAACTTGTCAACAGCCTACTGGAACCTTCTTAAAACCCATGCTCATCTTTCGTGGGGAGCTGATCGTCGAACCCTCCTTCCGCCTACATTCCACCCTTATTTTTATCGAAACTTGAATTATGGAGGATCAGATCAATTTCAACGGCAATATCGGGGGGGGTGGCTACTCTCTCTATCCTTAACCCCATTCACACCAAGGATTTACGTTTATGCCTGGTGCTTTCCTCCGCTCTTCCCCTGTCGAGAGCCTCTATGCCAGATAAGCGAACAGTTCCACCTTATCCGATCGCCGTGAGCCCATTTTGCCTACGCTGACTATGTACGCTCTCATGATCTCCGCAATCCTTCCATTTATAGAATTGGACACTGATAATAGTGACATTCTTTATTTGTTCGCCGCCCCTGTTTACTCCGTCCCTTCCTCTTCGCCTTCATTTCGCTTCTTGTCTTCACTTTCACCTACCACCTTTTCATTACATGTACATCTCACTTTTCCCTACCCCCCTGGGAAGTTCTGCTGTTCGATCTGTTCTTTCTCCCTCCCTGCTCGAAACCCAACTGTCTACGGTCGCTTCCGCTCTTTTTTCTTGAGACCCACTTTCACCTCTCATTCACATGCCATAGCGTGGTACACAGATGGCTCAAGTCCTTCTGACGCTAGGATTCGCAGCACAAGTGTTTCCGGACAAGCGTCTACAAGGGCATTTACTGTCTTCGGCTAGTATTTTTACTGCTGAATTATATGCCATCCATACAGCAACTTATCCGTATTGCATATATGCCTGTGTCATCTTTTGTGTTGTCTCAGACCCCCTATGCTTACAGGCTATACAAAAATTTGATACACCTCACCCTTAGTCCTCCATATCCACTTTTGCTACGCCGCATCTTTTACCAAGCATAAAGTATATTGTTTTTTGTTGGGTCCCCTGGTCTGTTGACGTACAGGGCAATGAACAGGCAGACACTAGCTGCGCGGTCAGCGTACAATGACTCTACCCAGTTTTTCTTATAGAGGTATTCCATTTACGACATTTTGCTGCAATATCTTCCCACCTTCACACGCCGTTGGCAACAACGTTGGTCTAACTATGCTCTGCAACAAACTTCAGTCTTATTAAACCGGTATAGGTTACTGGCCGTCTCTTATCACGCAGTGTCGAGTTGGGAGACTACTCTCTACCGTCTTCGCATTGGCCATACTCGTCATACTCATGGATAACTCCATGGAGAGGCGTCCTTGCTTGCCTCTCAGGAGAGTTGCCAAGTTCCATAAATCATCAGCCACATACTGTTGGACGCCCATTTTATCACAGCACGCAGAATTTACCTCTGTCGACGTCTTCACTCCGCTGCACCTCTCATTACCCCTTCCCTCTCACTGATGGACCCACCTTTCATCCGGACTCTCTACGCATCATTGACTTTTTGACAACACTGACTAACAACACAACTTCTGATACCGAGACAGCCCTGTTCTACTCTATCTCTTGCTACTCTACCCCCCCATGTACAATCCCCTGCCCTGCTGTTTTCTGTAACCAGCTGATCCTCCCCCCCCCCTTCTTCCACCAATACCTTGCTTTCCTTCCCTACCCTGCAGCGCTGTATAGCCCTTGTGGCTTAGCGCTTCTTTTTGATTATAATAATAATAATTATGACTCTTTTTTCTTTTCAGAGATTGATATTGCACAAGCATATCATCAAGTAATGTTAGATCCTTCTTCTAGGCAGTAACAGCTTTTCCATGCCCAAGGTCGGATGCACTATAGAACTATGCCTTTGGTTTTGTAAACTGCCTGTGCTACCAACGTGAAACAGATGAAAAGGTCTTGGGTAATATGCCAAATGTTTCAGTTTATTTTGATAACATTTACATAATGAAATCCACGTGGGGCAAGCATATCCAAACATTAACATCAGTTTTGCATAGGTAACGCACACAAGACTGCCAAGCCGAATAAATGCTCCTTGAGTGATAACAAAATTAGATATCTCAGGACTGGATTCTTTTCAAATAATTCCTATGCAGCCACTCCCCAGAAAAATCAAAGCTTTAATTAAGATAAATTCCCCAAAACCAAGAAGCTCAATGCTAAGCTATCTATGGTTCAGTAATTTTATATGCGCAGTATTATCCTCCAACATTACCGATCCTTACAGGCATCTAATCCAATAACCTTCATAATCTTTGAAGGTACCTCTTGAACTTTCCGACGTAGCTCGAGAAAATTTTAATGAGAATTAAAAACATCTTTCTCAAAAGACCCTATAACCTATACATAAGATTCAGATATTAATAAAACCAATTGGTTTAAGACAGATGCCCTCCCAATACTGGCTTAGGTGCTGTCTTTACTACAGAACCATGTATGGTACACCCTTCCCTGTATGCCATTCCTAAGCCAGGAAACTTCATCCTAGCAGAAAAGAGATACACCACCAGGAAAAGGGAATGTATGGCCCTTGTGGTGGGGTACCTCAAGCTTAAATTTAATATACTGGAAAAGAATTCATCTTGAAGATGGATCACAAACCTTTGATATACCTAGAAACTTGAGGAGGACATTGTATCACTCAAGCTTTTAAAGTTTCATATGTGTATATCAATGGTCATTCATAATTCACTGACTGGTTAAGTCATTAGAGTCAGTAGAATATTGTGACTACACGGCATTCCTACTTGTTTAGAACTTTTTCCTCCGCAAGTTCTTCTTATACTCCTTGACTACAAGTCTTGTAATGGGAGTGTGAGGAAAATTAACAGATGGAGTAGCAATCCGAGATAGTAGGTGATGATAGTTTTGATTGCCATTCTGCTTGTTAAGGTAGTGTCAGAGTCTCGCTCCTCCCGATATCCCCACCCTCTTTTTCCACCCGAAAGGTGAACGTGTGGGGCTCAGCCCAAAATGGATAATCAACTTGACTCGCAGCTCCATCACAACAGAAAGTAAAAGCTCTGCTCCTATTTCTAGTGATGTATTGGTTAAATGCATCAATATTTAACCAAGAATTTAAGATGATCATTCTGTCCCTTGATTTCCATCTGCTTTAGATAATCACCAAGATTTTTAAGATACTAAACTTATCATGGAGAGTGAATTCTTAGGCTTGGGTAACCATTGTCTCTTTCTAGCTTGAATGTCAGCTCCGGGTCATCTGGCAGAGCCAAAGAAAACAGTGTTGAAGTGATTAACTTTACATAAGTTCTGACTGTCACCATTTTACTGCAAACCTAATTGTAGTCAACCCTCAGGCAACTACCCCTCATCTTTGCAGTGTTGAAGAACCTGTTGTATCCTATCATCTGATGGACCATTCAAGGCTAAAGACTTCTGTGAAAACTAGTTGTTGGATGTCCAACTCAACATCTGTACCCCCCCAACCAACATCAGCAAGACTACAGTTTTCTACAACATGTGGTGTCAACACAACAATACCCCAGTCTAACTGTACATAACAGCGATGAATTCAGAATTTTTATATTTCATTTTTCAATTCTCTATTCAAGTAGTGGATAAAAATTACAAATTTAATTGTTTTGTATTTTCATTTCAAAATAATAAAGTGTTCATATTTGACTGTATATATTCTTTTTCATCCAATAATTTTCCTGAGCGGCCATCCTTGGTAAAACTGAAGTTGTTACAGGCTGAGTCAAGCCTCCACATTAAAACTTACAGATAACTGGTGTAGATGTACCCAATCACAAATCCACAATACCCAACTATACAAGAAAAGAAAAGCTAGCTAAAATGCTCTCAAAGCTGTTTGCTGGCTACAATCCCAACTATGGTGCAAATTTGAGAATCTTGAGAATGATGTAATAGCCAAAGTTAGTTCCATAATTGATTTTTTTTTATTTTTTTTTTTTTTTTTTTTTTTTTTTTTTTTTTTTTTTTTTTTTTTTAAGCATCTCCATGTTGATATAAGCTAAGGAAAGTTCTCTCCGACCCTTGGAGTTAAAGCAAAATGAGAAGCTCTCAGGATTATTCCTTGGCTGACCAGATCACAAAAGTACTTAACATGAGAAGGATCTTGGTAATGTCTAGTATCAGTGAAAGGAATGTTGAAATAAACACTGTACACGGTATTAGAATGTTTTGAGAAATCGAACCAGACCACTTTGTCACATGTGAAACTTACCAGAGACTAGAGTATTAAATACACACAGATCTAAATTGATTGTGAAAACGTGCAGTTGCAATAAGTATTATACAAGCAAGACTGTATCACTGTAGGCAAACAAGAGCATTTTTCACCCCCCTCCAAGGGAAGATGTGTTCATTTAATATCACATAACCTACAAGTCCCTCCCAAGAAGCTCGTTGCTAGTAATCCCTTCCTTAAATCTCTTGTAAGAGCAACTGCTCAAGAAGAAATTTCTCACCTAGCTGGTATTAACAAAGTTATCACAAGTTATATAACTGATTGATATAAACAGGAGTCATCTGGCAGGGCTGCAATCTTGCACTATGTTGCCACCTCCCTAGTTAGAACGATACTAAATTGTTGAGTTATCAAAAGAATTAACAACTGGCCGTCTACACTGCAAACTGAATTGTTTTGCAATCCTAATGGCGCTAAAGCAAGACCTATGGGGGAACCACTGAGCTTGACTCTATCAACATTACTGATTCTGTGTCCCATCATTGAAGGCTCTTGGCTTCAATAATGACTGTCCAACAACATGCTCATTGGGGAAGCCAGGTATAATACTCAAAACTTAGGGGACAAGGAATAAGTACAATTGCTAAGGATCCCATCACACATTGATTACTCCCTTCATGATATGTTGAAATGTATTAGCCAAGAAGAGTAACTGAGAAGAGAATGTAGAAAATACTTTGTATAAAAACTGTGTCCTAGCATTAGGAATATATTAGGATAGAAGTAAAATAATATGAAAATGATGTTATAGGACTGCAGATAGAAGCCTGATAGGAACTATAAAACCCAATATGATAAACATTAACGTAGATAAGTATGTTTATGGAGCAACTTGCAATGTGAACAGACCTGACTGATGTTGTAGTGGCCAGGCTTAGGCTAGGTTTACAAGACTCTATCTTGGCAAGATATCAAAAAAAAATTAAATTTATGTGATCAGCATATGTCACTCTTTTAAACACTATGTGCTTAATTGTCCACTTATTGGGAATACGAGACAGACATATAATAACCTATGTGATATGTAAAATTTCTTTTTTAATAAAATAAATACCAGATATATAAGCAAATTTCCCCTCTTAAAGGGGGGGGGCTCCTTGGCGGGGTGAAAGGCTTTTGTCGAGAATTAGACCTGTCGGTCTTTTTCCTCAGACCGAACCTAATTAACCCCAACTCCCCTCCCCTACCCCCACCTCCCCATCCCTCCTTTTTTCATTTCCCCCTCCCCTCCCCCCCCCCCTTTTTTTCCCCTTCCTCTTTTTGGCCTTTGGATTTCTCCCACGGGCGCACTATTCCTAGGTGGGGGAAAAGGGATACCGGGGTCATCCCTTTTCCATTGAGGTTTTTGGGGGGCATAGTTTTGCCTTGGAACCCTGGTCACCGGGGGTCCCGCCCCTCTCCGGTATCCCGGAGTAGCTTTGGGTGTTTTTCCCCGGGCGGGGGTGTATCTCGGAAGCCCCTTTTTTGGATTCCGGGGGGGTGGCTAAAGGGAGGTATGCTTTGTGGGGGATATGGGGCTGCCCTCTTTTTTGTCCACCGAGTATTTTGGCAGATTGGGTTGCACCCCATTGTTATTTACTACATAGGGGTGGGGTATGGCAGGGGTTCCATGCTGCATCGCGCTACTTGTGGTGCTGAGTCCTCTTGGGTGTGGAGGGAGATTTCGGGCCCTTTCATTCCCCTAGGAACTATCCCTCCCCCCCCCCCCCTTTTTTTATTTTTTTTTTTTATTTTTATTTTCTTTCTTCTTTCTTTTTTTTCTTAAAAACAAAAAGAAAGAAGAAAACCTAACCATGGCAGCCCTAGCCCATAACCTACTACCCCCCCCCCCCCGGCCCCCCCCCTTTTTTGATACCGCACCCCGTTCTCCCCCCGCCTCGTTTTTGGACCACTCTTCAGACACTCCCATCCTCTTACCTCTTCCCGGGTGTGTTTTCTCACCCGCTTCATACGAGGCCTCGCTGACTCTTCGTTTTACGGACCTTCGCTCTCCTCTGACAATCTTCCGGCCTCTCCTTCTACGGTCGGCAATTTTCAAATCGCCCGACCCTTTCCACCGGGGACCAATCTGGTCCCCCGCCTAAACGACAAGACAATTACCTGCTGATGAATTTTCACCTTCTCGTTCTTCTCAAAAACGATGACACGTCCCTACAACATTTCACCTCATTTTTCAGACTAAAACAATGGACAAATTCTTCATTTTACGACTGATTTCCTCATGCCTATCTTTCTGACCACGTATTGGCAAGGCACTCCTACGCCAGTGGAAAGATATTTCTTTTAATGCTTTTAAGAGGGGAAACCTCGCATCATCACCGTACAAACTTACCCGGGCCATGAGCTCCTCGTTTTTCCCCATATCATATGTTCGTCACTCTTAAAAACATCATTCCCTCATTTTTGTAGTGGAAACCGTCATTCTGCCCCAATACCATATTCAACAAAATTTCCAGACATGTGGCACTGAAATCAAACAGTTTGGAACTCCAAGATCTCCCAATCCCAAGGTAGACATTTTACGTTCTTCCTGCCCGCGGAAACGATACCCTAGCAATGTGGCTCTTTTAACTTTTGACACCCGAAACCCCATCCTCATTTTATAGCAGGACATGGGTTACAATTTTCGAAAGGTGACCCTACACCACAACATGTAGAAATTGCGGCGTTTTGGCCACCCAGCAAAATATTGCAGATTACGCCGAATCCCCCAGTCTGTGGTCCCAAACCATTCAATATGTCTTGCAATCGATCTCCCTCTGCCTTAACTGTCATGGGGTCACCCTTCGCTCTCGCCTTTTGCAGTCTATTTAAAACGAGGGGGAAATTTGTTACCTCAAAGAGACAAAAGGGGGTCTCCCTTACCATGGCATTTTTCTCATCTCCGCCCCCAAAGGGGAGACCCCCACGTTTTTCCCTATTCCCGTGTTTCAAAACGCCCCCCACTTCGGGATCCCATCTTTACAACCCCCCTCGTGGTTACCTCTCCCATAGTCACCCGTACTAATCCTTTTGCTGTCCTCGGCTCAGACGCCCTACTTCAACGCCTCAGTCGATCTCGCTTCTTCGTGTTCTCCAACAACCCATTTTCGACGAGACCTCATCGACACACCTCCCAATCACCCTCTACTTCTCAGAAGTCAAAAAAAGGGTTTTGTTGACACCTCCACCCATCTTCCCCCTCCTCATTTACCCTCCCTGTCTCTGCCCCTGGTTTCTCCGCCCTCACTGGCTCATTACAGGTGTAAAGGTTCACCCTCCTCCCGTACTGTATTTTCCTCCCCTGTTTCCCTCCCAATTTTTTCCTCTTTTGCCCCCTCCCAGGTTTCTGCCTCTTCTGTCCCCTGCATGCTTCTCCAGTTCCCCCACCCTTTTTGCCCCCCCCTACCTTGGACAGTCCAAAACTTCCAATCTTTACTCATCCTCCCCCCCACCCTTTCCCTATTGTCTCCCATACACGTCTCTGAATTTCCCAAACATTTAAAAACAATCTCTGAAAAATATTGCAGAGACCAAAATCAAAGGGGCACTGATCCACCTTCCGCCTTTCTCTCTCCTCGCTCCATCTGCGCAACTCCTTTCTTTACAGCGCACCGTTCCTTTTCTGCTTGAACGTTTTCCCCCTGCCCCGCATGTGGACTTTTTTTAATCCTTTTTAGTCCGTAGGGAAACCCCCACCTCGGATTTCAAGTATTTTACAGCCAATCACGGCCATTTACAGGAATATACGCAGCCTCAGGGGGAACAGGGTAGCTCAGATTTTACTCTCCCAGTTTGCCCCTTTTGGGTTTTGCTTACAAACCAAAATTACACTCTGCGTTATTTTCCCATCTCAGGGTATAATTTATTGTACTTCAGACCCTTTTCCGATGGGACCTTTAATGAAAGTGCCCTTTTTTCTTTTCCACTGAAATTCCCCTACATCAGCATTTTTCTATTTGCTCATTGCACAGCAGCCTGTATCCACTTCATAGGTGGTATATCTTTTCCTTATACTCTCTCCTCTCGGGGATTATCTATTCCGATACTGCCTTTCTTTTTTCGTCATTACCGCCACCGATTCTGTTTCTTTGGGGATTTTTTAAAGCCCCCATTTCCTCTGGGGGGGGGGTCTCACTGATTCCCGTGGAATCATTAGAGGGTTTTTTTACCCCCACCCCCTCCATGTTTTAAATACAGGGACCACACCCATTTTGATCCCCGGACTCATACTCCCTTTCATCTATCTCCATCTGCTCTTTCCCCCCGCCGCATTAGACTTCACTTTTTCGTTCCCCGGGCTTACATGACAGTGATCATTTCGCAATATTCTTACTTTCCCCCTTTATATTTTTCCACCTCTTCGCACCCCACGCTGGAAATTTTTCGGGCAAATTGGGGAAACCCTTTTTCTCACCAAAACCCAACTGTTTTAAAGATCCTTTTTCGTCCTCCATCGATGAGCTTTTACACCCTTCTCGTCCTCCGTTTTTCCCACCGCAGCTTCTCTTCTATACCCCAAACTTCGGCAGGCTTCTCAAAATGGTGCCTTGGTGGTCTCCTGCTTGTGCTCGTGCAGTACGTTTGAAACGCGCTGCATGGGGCAGGTATCGGTACAATAGAACCACAGAGAGACCCCTTTGATTTAAACAGAAGCATGCGATCGCTCGCCGTGTCATCCGTGACGCTAAACGCACTTGCTGGCGAGATTATGTCTCCACCATCCCCTCTGCTTCCTCTAGATTTGCAGTCTGGAAAAAAGTACGAAAACTGAGTGGTAAATATTCTCCTGACCCGGCTCCTGTTCGGGCGGGTTGCCGGTGTTGATATACAAACCCACTAGATGTTGCCAATGAAATTGGCAATCATCTGGTCTGTATTTCTCAGGGACTCCATCTATGCCCCTCATTTCTTTCCTCAAAGTCTCCCGGGAGAGTTAGCACCCTTGGACTTTCTTCTCTCAAGAAGAACAGTAAAATTTTGCCTTTTACACTTCAAGAACGGGATGAAAACACTCTCAGCTTGTCGATCATCGGCAGCTGGGCCTGACGACATTCATATTCATATGCTACAACATTTACATCGGTCAGCCCTTGCAGTCCTATTAAGCCTTTACAATCTATTTGGTCACAAGGAGTTCTTCCACAGCTGTGGAAATTGCCATTGTTCCCCCTTTTCCCGCAAACCAGGCACTACGGGGACATGAAACCTCCCCTATCGTCCCATTGCTCTTACCAGTGCAGTTTGTAAAGTAATGGAACGCCTAGTAAATAGATGCTTAGTGTGGTATTTAGAGACGCACAACAGTCCCTCCACTCGTCAATATGGCTTTCGTAAGGGACGTCTACCATAGACCCTTACTACGCTTGGATACGTAGTTTGTAATGCCTTTGCGAATTTAACCACTCAGTTTTTGCCATATTTTTTGACCTTGAAAGGCATATGACACAACTTGGAGGTATAATATTTTAGCCCAAGCCCACTCCTTGGGCCTTCGAGGCAATCTACCATCCTTCCTTAAGAACTTTTTAACTGACAAGCATTTCCGTGTTGGGGTTAATAATGTGCTCTCCCCGGACTTTATCCAAGCTAAAATTTGTCCCCCAGGATGTGTTCTGAGCACAACACTTTTTCTCCTTGCTATTTAAGATTTGGCCTCTAGTCTTCCATCAAATATTTGGTCATCACTCTAATGTTGATGACTTCGCTATTGCCTGTGCAGGCGCTGTCACCTCATTACAGTTTCTCTCCAACATGCGTCGACCGTGTTTCCAATTGGGCCACCCCACGTGGTTTAAATTTTCCAGCACTAAAAACCCCCAAATTTACTTTCACTAGACGCTCTGTCATCTCCGATCATCCTTTGTGCCTCTATGGCTCCCGTATCCCTGAACGTGATACAGTCAAGTTTTCTGGGCCTCTTTGATCATAGGTTATCCTGGAAACCTCACATTACCTCTCTGAAGGCAACTTTTTCACAGTCCGCTGAACCTTCTTAAAACCCTTTCTCATCTTTCATGGGGGGCTGATCGTCGAACCCTCCTTCGCCTACATTCCACCCTTTTTTTATCGAAACTTGAATTATGGTGACCAGATCTATTCAGCGGCATCTCCTGCTACTCTCCCCTAGCCTTAACCCCAATTCATCACCCAAGGATTACGTTTATCCTTGGTGCTTTTCGCTCTTCCCCTGTCGAGAGCCTCTATGCAGAAAACGAAGTTCCATCCCCATCCGATCGCCGTGATGCCCATTGCCTGCGCTACTATGTATGCTCTCATGATCTCCGCAATCCTTTCCATTTTTAGAATGGTCACTGATATTAGTAGACATTCTTTATTTGTTCGCTGCCCATGTTTACTCCGTCCCTTCTTCCCCTTCGCCTTCATTCGCTCTTGTCTTCTCTTCAACTACCACCTTCTATGTACATGTAGCATCTCACTTTTCCGTACCCCCCTGGGAAGTTCCAGCTGTTCGAGTCTGTTTTTTTCTCCCTTGCTCAAAAGCCCAACTGTCTAGGTCGCTTCCCGCTCTCTTTTTCTTGACCACTTTCCCCTCTCATTCTCATGGGCCCTTTGCTGTGTACACAGATGGCTCTAAGTCTTCTGACGGCGTAGGGTTCGCAGCAGTTTTTTTCCCCGGACAGTGTCGTACAAGGGCATTTACTATCTTCGGCTAGTATTTTTACTGCTAAAATTATATGCCATCCTTACAGCACTTATCCGTATTGCATCTATGCCTGTGTCATCATTTGTGGTTGTCTTTGACCCTTATGCTTTACAGGCTATAACAAAAATTTGATACACCTCACCCCTTAGTCCTCCGTATCCAACTTTGGCTACACCGCATCTTACCAAGCATAAAGATATTGTTTTTTGTTGGGTCCCTGGTCAGTTTACGTACAGGGCAATGAACGGCAGACACTGCTGTGCTGTCAGCAGTACATGACCTACCAGTTTCTTATAGAGGTATTCCATTTAACGGACTATTTTGCTGCAATATCTTCCCCCCTTCACACCCGTTGGCAACAACGTTGGTCTACTATGCTCGGCAACAAACTTCAATCTATTAAACCGAGTATAGGTTACTGGCCGTCTTCTTACACCAGTGTCGAGGTTGGGAGACTACTCCCCTTCCCTCTTCGCATTGGCCATACTCGTCTTACTCATGGATATCTCATGGAGAGGCGTCTTGCTCCTCTCTGTGAAATTGCCAAGCTCCATTATCAGTCACCACATTCTGTTGGACTGCCCACTTTATCAGTAGCACGCAAATTTACCCTGTCGTCATCTTCGCTCCGCTGCTCCACTTTACCTTCCTTTCTCGCTGATGGACCCACCTTTCATCCAGACTCTCTCATTGACTTTTTGACAACAACTGACTTACTTCACAAATTCTGATACCTTCAGCCCTTTCTACTTCAATCTCTTGCTACCCTCTACCCCCGTACTATCCCCTGCCCCGCTGTTTTCTGTAATTGGCTGATCATCCCTCCTCCCTTCTGCCATCCAATACCCTCGCTTCCTTCCCTACCCTGCAGCGCTGTATAGCCCTTGTGGCTTAGCACTTCTTTTTGATTATAATAATAATAAGCAAATTTCCTAAATTTGCTTGTAACAGATAAGTGAACTATAGATATGTAGATATAAATCCATATGTATTCCTGTTAACCCTTTGGGGCCTAGTTCCTAGGCCTTTTGTGTATCCATATGCTCTCGCGCTACCGTCCACAGGATGGATATGGGGTGCACAATAAACTAGCCACTTCTGTGGCAAAATCTAAAAACAGTGGTCCCCGTAAGACTTCACCTTAAATTTTCCAGGTCGGTTGAGCTGGTTTGCCTGATCCTCGGATGGATGGCACTTCTTGTTTTTGTTCAAAGTGATCCATCCTTCTTGGTTCTCGGGGGCTGGGGTGTTTATTTCCTCCCCTGTTTCCATATTAACTGGCTCTATCGTTGGAACTGCCAGATCTGTTATAATGTGAGCTGGCTCTTCCTCTTCCTCTGACACAGAGTGGTCTCGCAACTTCTTTGCTAGAATTGCATCCCACTTTTCCAGATCCGAGTCCTCCATGGCGTTCATTTAGCATTGTGGCCTCTTCTTTTCGGCAGAAGCCATGTGCCTATCTAGTGATAAGGTAGTGTACTAAGTGAACTAAGTGAACTAAGTGTGTGAACTCTACTCTGTGCATCATTGCCTCCATCACTGAGGCAGATAATAGGATTGATCCCATTACCATTCATTATGTTGTCAAGCCGGCAAACAATATCCAGGCCCAGGAAAAGAACATAACATAAGAATGGAGGAACACTGCAGAAGGCCTACTGGCTCATACAAGGCAGGTCCTTATCAAAACAACCTCTACCCAAAGCTACCCGAGAATTAACTCCCGTACCCTATGACACCAATCAAACCCAGCCCCTCCCACTCATATATTTGTCCAATCTCATCTTAAAGCTACCCTTGGTCCTAGCCTCTATCACCCTACTGGGAGGATTGTTCCACGCATCCACAACTGTTAGAAAACCAGTATTTACCTATGTCCTTCCTAAATCTAAATTTATCCAACTTAAATCCATAGTTTCTGGTTCTTACCTGGTTCAACACCCTCAGTACTTCATTAATATCTCCTTTATTTATGCCCATCATCCACTTATATACATCAATGATATCTCCTCTCATTCTTTTTCTCTCCAGAGAGTGGAGATTTAAAGTTTTAGGTCTATCTTCATACGGGAGATTCCTTACACAGTAAATCATTTTAGCCATTCTTCTCTGTATGTTCTCTAATGAATCTATATCCATCCTGTAATAAGGAGACCAAAACTGAGCATCATAATCTAAATGAGGCCTCACTAGTGATGTATAGAGACATAAATTAACTTTTGGACTTTTGTTACTTATACTTCTTGAGATAAATCTAAGTAATCTGTTAGCCTTGTTGCGCACACTAAGGCACTGCTGTCTTGGCTTCAGGTTTCTTCTTACCATGACTCCCAAGTCCTTTTCACATTCTGTATGATCAAGCTCTACTTCACCTAGATTATAACTTCTTGGGTTATTTTCATTACCAAGGACTTATCCACATTGAAGTTCATCTGCCATTTTTCAGACCCAGACATTAATTTGTCCAAATCCTCCTGGAGTTCATTGCTATCCTCCTCAGAATGAATCATACTGCCTATCTTTGTATCATCAGCAAATTTGCTCATGTCACTCGTAATCCCTTCATCAAGGTCATTAATGTAAATTATGAACAAGAGAGGGACTAAAACTGATCCTTGTGGAATGCCACTAGTGACTAATCCCCATTCGGATTTGACCCCATTAATCGAAACTTTCTGCTTTCTATTGGTAAGCCATGCCTCTATCCATGCTAGAACTTTACCTCCTAAACCATGAGCTGCCTCTTTTCTTAAGAGTCTCTTGTGTGGTACTCTATCGATGGTTTTACTAAAATCTTAATAAACAATATCATATTCTTTATCACTTGAGGTTCCTAAACCTGTATTCCCTGGAACGCAGGAGGGAGAGATACATGATTATATACACCTGGAAAATCCTAGAGGGACTAGTACCGAACTTGCACACGAAAATCACTCACTACGAAAGCAAAAGACTTGGCAGACGATGCACCATCCCCCCAATGAAAAGCAGGGGTGTCACTAGCACGTTAAGAGACCATACAATAAGTGTCAGGGGCCCAAGACTGTTCAACTGCCTCCCAGCACACATAAGGGGGATTACCAACAGACCCCTGGCAGTCTTCAAGCTGGCACTGGACAAGCACCTAAAAGTCAGTTCCGGATCAGCCGGGCTGTGGCTCGTACGTTGGTTTGCGTGCATCCAGCAGCAACAGCTTGGTTGATCAGGCTCTGATCCACCAGGAGGCCTGGTCACAGACCGGGCCGCGGGGGCGTTGACCCCCAGAATTCTCTCCAGGTAAACTCCAGGTAACTATCTCAAACATTCTATTGAAGAATGTCAGTAAATTTGTCAAGCAGGAACAACCTCTCGTGAACCCATGCTGAGATTCATTTATCAAATTATGCTCTTCAAGGTGATTTCTAATAATGTCAGCTATAACTGATTCTAGTAACTTGCCCAATATTGATGTCAGGCTTACTGGACGGTAATTTGAAGGAACGGACTTATCTCATGATTTGAATATAGGAACCACATTAGCCATCTTCCACAACTCTGGCACAACACAGACTAAGTTCCATCTTGCATTCCTTAAGTACCCTGGAAAACAACTCATTGGGTCCCCGGGACTTATTTTGCTTCAGTTTGTCTATCTGTTTGGTAACCATGTCCCTCGTGACAGTAATATTAGTTAATTTAAATTCATCAGGAACTAAATAATTGTTAATTACTGGAATCTCATTTATGTCTTCCTGTGTAAATACTGACAAAAAATAGTCATTAAATATGGAACACATTTCCAGTTCATTATCCGTCAGCTGTCCATTCCCAATTATCAGAGGTCCTACTTTTTCCTTCACCTTCATCCTATACACTTGAAAGAACCCCTTTGGATTGGTCTTTGATTCATTAGCAACTTATTTCATAGTCACGTTTAGCCTTTCTAATCCCCTTTTTAACTTCACTTTTATGCTGAACATATTGGTCATTAAGGTTAACCTCTCCTCTTCTGATGTGCCTATCAATTCCCCTTTCCTCCCCTAATAGATGCTTCAGCCTCCTGTTAACCCTTTTGGGATCGTTATTACACCTAATATTTCTCTGGGGAATGTATATACTCTGGGCATGGTGTATAATATTAAGAAAAAAAACATAAATGGAGATCCCTTCGTAATCATCAATATGACCGCCAATAAAATCATTAGCTAGATAACCCCAATCAAGATTAGACAGGTCTTCCCTAAGCCCATTATAATTGGCAGAACGAAAATCAGGGATTTTTACTGTATTATCATTATTCTTGTATTCCCAGTTAATGCTAAAAGTGATGGATTTGTGATCATTTGCGCCAAGCTCTTCAGTGATCTAAAAATTTTTTACGAGTGTTTCCTTTTGACAAGACTAGGTCTAGCAAATTATTTCCCCTGGTAGGCTCTGTTGCACACTGCTTAAGCAAACAGTCCTGAACTGTTTCCATAAAGTCCCTTTTTTCTGTCCTAAAATATATTTGAGCCTATTCATCCATTTTGGGTCATTTCTATTCGATCTAATTTCTTTATATGGGATAAATGTTCTCTGGTCAGCATGTATAGTGTTTAGAAAACTGTCATATTGATGGCTCTCTTCGTTACCCCAGTCAACAGATGATAAGTGTTCTCTAAGCTCATTGTGATCTGCTAAGCGAAAATCTGGGACTGTTACTGAGTTGTCCCTACTATCATACTTCCATTCATTGCTAAAGTTAATTGATTTGTGGTCACTTGTGCCAAGTTCCTCTTTAATTTCTAAATTATTAACAAGTGATTCCTTGTTTGCTAGAACCAAGTCAAGCAGGTTACTACCCTTTGTAGGTTCTGTCACAAACTGCTTTAAAAAACAATCCTGATCTACTTCTATAAAGTCATTAGATTCTAAAGTCCCTGTCAAAAAATTCCAGTCAATCTGACTAAAGTTAAAGTCTCCTAGGATTACAACATTATCGTGCCTTGTGGTCTTAACAGTTTCCTCCCACAGTAGTCTTCCTTGGTTTCTTTCCAAGTTTGGGGGACGGTACATCATGCCTAGAATCAATTTTTCCTGCCCCTCTGAAAATTCTACTCAAACAGACTCAGTATGTGTTGCGGACTTTATACCAGTTTTATGCAACAATTTAAACAATCTCAGACAGAGTGCCACCCCAGCCCCCTTTTCGATATTTCTGTCTACTTGGAACAATTTAAAACCCTGAATGTGACATTCAGCAATCATGTTTCTATTTTTCATATTAAACCAAGTCTTAGATATGGCAAAAACATCCATGTTACCCGCACTTGCAACTAATCTCAATTCATCCATCTTATTTCTCGCACTATGACTGTCAGTATCATATATTTTCAGAAACCCTCCCTTCTCTTTTTTTTCCTGCTGATTTCTGTTCCTTCCCTATGCCTGTTACTCTCCTTATCACCTAATGCCATTGGCTTTCCTATGTTCACCAATAATTCTTCCTCATTCTTCCTTTAACTGGTTTCCTTAAAACTCACTATCCCTACACTCAGAATACTTTGATTTTCCACGAAAACCCATACCACTGTCTATTTCTAGTTTAAAGATCTAACACCTCCCTCCACTGTGTTGGCCAGTGCTCCCACCCCAAATCTAGATAAGTGAACCCCATCCCTAGCATACATGTCATTTCTGCTATAGAAGAGGTCCCAGTTGTCTGAGAGAGCCACAAAATTTGATTAACACAAGCCTATCCGATGTTATCCTGACGCCAAATGACTTCGAACAGGCGATAAATGACATGCCCATGCACTCTGCCCCAGGGCCAGACTCATGGAACTCTGTGTTCATCAAGAACTGCAAGAAGCCCCTATCACGAGCCTTTTCCATCCTATGAGAGGGAGCATGGACACGGGGGTCGTCCCACAGTTACTAAAAACAACAGACATAGCCCCACTCTACAAAGGGGGCAGTAAAGCAACAGCAAAGAACTACAGACCAATAGCACTAACATCCCATATCATAAAAATCTTTGAAAGGGTCCTAAGAAGCAAGATCACCACCCATCTAGAAACCCATCAGTTACACAACGCAGGGCAACATGGGTTTAGAACAGGTCGCTCCTGTCTGTCTCAGCTATTGGATCACTACGACAAGGTCCTAAATGCACTAGAAGACAAAAAGAATGCAGATGTAATATATACAGACTTTGCAAAAGCCGTCGACAAGTGTGACCATGGCGTAATAGCGCACAAAATGTGTGCTAAAGGAATAACAGGAAAAGTCGGTCGATGGATCTATAATTTCCTCACTAACAGAACACAGAGAGTAGTCGTCAACAGAGTAAAGTCCGAGGCAGCTACGGTGAAAAGCTCTGTTCCACAAGGCACAGTACTCGCTCCCATCTTGTTCCTCATCCTCATATCCGACATAGACAAGGATGTCAGCCACACCACCGTGTCTTCCTTTGCAGATGACACCCAAATCTGCATGACAGTGTCTTCCATTGCAGACACTGCAAAGCTCCAGGCGGACATCAACCAAATCTTTCAGTGGGCTGCAGAAAACAATATGAAGTTCAACGATGAGAAATTTCAATTACTCAGATATGGTAAACATGAGGAAATTAAATCTTCATCAGAGTACAAAACAAATTCTGGCCACAAAATAGAGCGAAACACCAACGTCAAAGACCTGGGAGTGATCATGTCGGAGGATCTCACCTTCAAGGACCATAACATTGTATCAATCGCATCTGCTAGAAAAATGACAGGATGGATAATGAGAACGTTCAAAACTAGGGAGGCCAAGCCCATGATGACACTCTTCAGGTCACTTGTTCTATCTAGGCTGGAATATTGCTGCACACTAACAGCACCTTTCAAGGCAGGTGAAATTGCCGACCTAGAAAATGTACAGAGAACTTTCACGGCGCGCATAACGGAGATAAAACACCTCAATTATTGGGAGCGCTTGAGGTTCCTAAACCTGTATTCCCTGGAACGCAGGAGGGAGAGATACATGATTATATACACCTGGAAAATCCTAGAGGGACTAGTACCGAACTTGCACACAAAAATCACTCACTACGAAAGCAAAAGACTTGGCAGACGATGCACCATCCCCCCAATGAAAAGCAGGGGTGTCACTAGCACGTTAAGAGACCATACAATAAGTGTCAGGGGCCCGAGACTGTTCAACTGCCTCCCAGCACACATAAGGGGGATTACCAACAGACCCCTGGCAGTCTTCAAGCTGGCACTGAACAAGCACCTAAAGTCAGTTCCAGATCAGCCGGGCTGTGGCTCGTACGTTGGTTTGCGTGCAGCCAGTAGCAACAGCCTGGTTGATCAGGCTCTGATCCACCAGGAGGCCTGGTCACAGACCGGGCTGCGGCGGCGTTGACCCCCGGAACTCTCTCCAGGTAAACTCCAGGAATGTCACTGCATTTGTTTGTCCAGCCAGCAGTTGACACCATTTGCCCTTGTGATGTAGTTCAGCTGGGCTTGTGAGGTCTCTGGGGAGACCTAATTTAACCAGTTATATGGTCACACCTTGCCTTGGCAAACATCTGTCACCCACGCCTTTTCGGCTTAAGACTGAAGTCTTTTGTTCTGGACGGTGTCAGACCTCGGCCTCAGATCAGCACCACGTGTAACACCTCATTGTGGGGTGTGCTTGGACCACAATATAAGCCCAAGGAACAGCTGAGCAAAAGAGATTCGTGCGGAGCTCTGGCCTGGGTGCAGAGCTCTGAGCAGCAACACACCTAAAGCCAATAATAACCCAACGAAAAGCCGCAGTAAGAATAATCACTAAATCCCATCCCTGGCAACACACCCCCCCACTCTTCATAGATCTAAACTTACTCCCTGTTCAGTATATCCACACTTACTACTGTGCAATCTACATCTACAGGACCTTAAATTTCAATATTAACCTTGACCTAAAATGCTTTCTTGATAGTTGCGACAGAACCCACAGGCACAACACCAGACACAAACATCTCTATGACATTCCCCGTGTCTGACTAAACCTTTACAAAAATTCAATGTATGTCAAAGGCTCTAAAATCTGGAACACCCTACCTGAAAATTCTGAAACTGCAGATGCATTCATCACCTTCAAAGCTACCATCAGAAAACATCTTATCTCTCTGATACACCCTGTCAACTAATTACACGAATACCACCTGGTGGTTAACACTTACACTCACTCACCCATATGACCATAAACAGAAATATCAGTCTCAATCTCAAAATAATTAATCTTAACTAGTCATAAGTTGGTCTGTGATACTCCAATACTAAAACTATGTATAGTGCCAAAACAAAAGCATTCACATTGCTAAACTCACAAACTAGTATTTAGTCACTTAGCCATAATACCAACTTACCTCATAATTTTGTAATATTTTAAACTTAAGATTTAATTTAAGTCTGCCCAAAATGCCTAGTTATGCTAGGTGTTCTAGTGGTACACTCTGTAATTATTATTTTACTACATGTAAACCACACAATAACCAAATTCTGTAAACTCAGCATTGTAATCCTTATAGAGAATAAACTTTGAATTGAATTGAATTGAATTGAAGAGGAACTGCTGCTGGGGTGAGGACACAGCTCAACAAAGAGGGTTGTTAGTGACAGGTCTGGGGAGCAAGAGCTCTGGATAGCCGCGTGTGTAGTGGACCACGCATTTGGAATCTTGGGTCAGCTGGTCGGTGAATTAAGAGTGAGTACTAGTCAGTACAGGTTATGAGGATAACAAAAAGATTAGGTGATGAAAGACTGGATATCAGATTGGAGGGAGAGTATGGAGGAGGTGAATGTATTCAGATATTTGGGAGTGGACGTGTCAGCGGATGGGTCTATGAAAGATGATGTGAATCATAGAATTGATGAGGGGAAAAGGGTGAGTGGTGCACTTAGGAGTCTGTGGAGACAAAGAACTTTGTCCTTGGAGGCAAAGAGGGGAATGTATGGGAGTATAGTTTTACCAATGCTCTTATATGGGTGTGAAGCATGGGTGATGAATGTTGCAGCGAGGAGAAGGCTGGAGGCAGTGGAGATGTCATGTCTGAGGGCAATGTGTGGTGTGAATATAATGCAGAGAATTCGTAGTTTGGAAGTTAGGAGGAGGTGCAGGATTACAAAAACTGTTGTCCAGAGGGCTGAGGAAGGGTTGTTGAGGTGGTTTGGACATGTAGAGAGAATGGAGCGAAACGGAGTGACTTCAAGAGTGTATTAGTCTGTAGTGGAAGGAAGACGGGGTAGGGGTTGGCCTAGGAAAGGTTGGAGGGAGGGGGTAAAGGAGGTTTTGTGTGCGAGGGGCTTGGACTTCCAGCAGGCATGCATGAGCGTGTTTGATAGGAGTGAATGGAGACAAATGGTTTTTAATACTTGACGTGCTGTTGGAGTGTGAGCAAAGTAACATTTATGTAGGGGTTCAGGGAAACCGGCAGGCCGGACTTGAGTCCTGGAGATGGGAAGCACAGTGCCTGCACTCTGAAGGAGGGGTGTTAATGTTGCAGTTTAAAAACTGTAGTGTAAAGCACCCTTCTGGCAAGACAGTGATGGAGTGAATGATGGTGAAAGTTTTTCTTTTTCGGGCCACCCTGCCTTGGTGGGAATCGGCCAGTGTGATAATAAAAAAATAATAAAATACTAGTCAGTGTTACTGATAACATCTACCTTTCCCCCTGGTAATAAGTCTCATAGGTCAGTTATATTATGTAAATGTCCATCGGTATATGTTGTATTCTAGCCGTTTTATGTTATTAATTAAACTATAGTTATAGTTCCCATTTTTATTTGTACCTCCATATGCTATTCCCTATTCTGTTAAGCACTGGGATACACAGGAGACGTGCTCACTCGCTGAGATACCTCAGGCAGAGTGGGTAAAAGTCTCACATGGTGGCAGCAGTTTAGCATTTTTCATTAAACGTGGCTCACGTGCTTTACGACTGGTCGGTTGTGGCTATCAAAACCAAACTACCAAATATTAATTTCTTGGTGTCACCTATCATTTGTTTTACCGTTAACTGTGACTGTAGCCTTGAGAATAGACTAGGACATCCCTACACTTATGCTTGTCAGGTTGAGTGATGCTCTACTCAGTTTACCTGGAGTTTACCTGGAGAGAGTTCCGGGGGTCAACGTCCCCGCGGCCCGGTCTGTGACCAGGCCTCCTGGTGGATCAGAGCCTGATCAACCAGGCTGTTGCTGCTGGATGCACGCAAACCAACGTACGAGCCACAGCCCGGCTGATCAGGAACTGACTTTAGGTGCTTGTCCAGTGCCAGCTTGAAGACTGCCAGGGGTCTGTTGGTAATCCCCCTTATGTGTGCTGGGAGGCAGTTGAACAGTCTCGGGCCCCTGACACTTATTGTATGGTCTCTTAACGTGCTAGTGACACCCCTGCTTTTCATTGGGGGGATGGTGCATCGTCTGCCAAGTCTTTTGCTTTCGTAGTGAGTGATTTTTGTGTGCAAGTTCGGTACTAGTCCCTCTAGGATTTTCCAGGTGTATGTAATCATGTATCTCTCCCTCCTGCGTTCCAGGGAATACAGGTTTAGGAACCTCAAGCACTCCCAATAATTGAGGTGTTTTATCTCCGTTATGTGCGCCGTGAAAGTTCTCTGTACATTTTCTAGGTCGGCAATTTCACCTGCCTTGAAAGGTGCTGTTAGTGTGCAGCAATATTCCAGCCTAGATAGAACAAGTGACCTGAAGAGTGTCATCATGGGCTTGGCCTCCCTAGTTTTGAACGTTCTCATTATCCATCCTGTCATTTTTCTAGCAGATGCGATTGATACAATGTTATGGTCCTTGAAGGTGAGATCCTCCGACATGATCACTCCCAGGTCTTTGACGTTCGTGTTTCACTCTATTTTGTGGCCAGAATTTGTTTTGTACTCTGATGAAGATTTAATTTCCTCATGTTTACTATATCTGAGTAATTGAAATTTCTCATCGTTGAACTTCATATTGTTTTCTGCAGCCCACTGAAAGATTTGGTTGATGTCCGCCTGGAGCCTTGCAGTGTCTGCAATGGAAGACACTGTCATGCAGATTCGGGTGTCATCTGCAAAGGAAGACACGGTGTGCTGTGACTGACATCCTTGTCTATGTCGGATATGAGGATGAGGAACAAGATGGGAGCGAGTACTGTGCCTTGTGGAACAGAGCTTTTCACCGTAGCTGCCTCGGACTTTACTCTGTTGACGACTACTCTCTGTGTTCTGTTAGTGAGGAAATTATAGATCCATCGACCGACTTTTCCTGTTATTCCTTTAGCACGCATTTTGTGCGCTATTACGCCATGGTCACACTTGTCGAAGGCTTTTGCAAAGTCTGTATATATTACATCTGCATTCTTTTTGTCTTCTAGTGCATTTAGGACCTTGTGAGATGACAAAATATAATTTGCATAGCAAGACTTTAAATAGTGCAAGTAGATGATCAAGTAGGATACAGGTGAAGTTCCCATTGAACAGGATGGCAGAGGCTAACTTCAATGGTAGTGATCTCGCACCAGGATCAAGTGAAGGGTCTAGCAACATGCTTCCAGAGCAAGATTCAGCGATTAATGTTAGTGAGGGTATAAATAATCAAGAAAATGAGATTTCAGTGATAAATAATACCTCAGGAGTACATATGTCAGGGACAAATCATCCCCAAGCCCAAGGCTAAGGAATGAATATAGGATCCACAGCGACCCCCAGTAATACCACGAATACTATGGCCCCAGTGGTATCTAATACATCTACCACTGCTGTTAGCCCAGGAGTATCAACTTTACCAACCCAGGATGCTACTAACCCCATACTTTCGTATTTTAATAACCCAGTTAATGCTGTCTATAGCATGTATCCTTATCTTAACTCTGTGTTGCATAGTGTTATTGCTCAAGTTATGAGTAACCCTCAATCCCCTATTGTTGTACCTGGGGTAGCTGCCTCTAGGGTTCCCACTTCTTCGTCTGGTTCTACAATTACTAGTATACCTAACCCCTCAGTAACCATAGCTTCCCCTGCTGTGTCAAGTGTTCACCTGTCCAATGCTGTTCCTGTAAATACTAACCAAATACTCACACGTGTAACTACAGCTGGGGAAACATTCAATATTTCCCCAAATGGGTCCTTATCTAATATACCGTGACTCCCGACCCAGCCCCAACTTCTAGGCCTCCAGCCTTCCCAGGTCAACCCTTCCCTAACCCAGCCACTCAGCGTCCCAACGAACCTTATGACTCAGCAAAAGATTTTATCTGGGGCATCAGCTCCAGATAATAGTGTTGAAACCTCTATGTGTGGGACAGTAATTGTTGATAGGCCATATTTAGAAAATTTGCCGAAATTTCATGTAGAAGATTTGCCGAGGAATCCCATTGAAAGAAATATCAAAGTAGAAGCTTGGATTAAAAATATTGCGGCCATTTGGTTTAATATATCTGACGAAAAAATGAAAGTTTCACTGGGATTCAGGGCAATTGTGGATAATACAGCATCCATATTTAGTTTCCCACAATTTATTAACGTTAAGGACTGGAGTAGTTTCAAGGATGCTATAAGATATAGGTTCTAGACGGCAGTATCAGTTGAAAATATCCATCGATACCTGGAACAACTGCAACTTAATGAGGGACACACACTGAGGGACTTCAGTTGTCTGGTATGGTCCAGGGTGGAAGATGTGAACGGAACTTTAACATATAATGCAGAACAGCTGGAGCTTTACAAAAAGCAGGTATTTTGTGAAGGGTTGCCAGTCTGGATGAGAACTAGAGTTGCTATGGTACTAGCGATTAAAACCTTCGAAGAACTAGTTCAATATGCCATGTCTCTCGAGTCCGAATATGGTAGAGACAGAAAGGGAGATAGAAGTGTTGCCTCAGAGAGAGTAACACCTGAGTTGCCATATGTGGTGACAACCAATAATGAGAAGTAGTATATACCGTACGTTGGTTTGCGTGCAGCCAGCAGCAACAGCCTGGTTGATCAGGCGCTGATCCACCAGGAGGCCTGGTCACAGACCGGGCCGCGGGGGCATTGACCCCCGAAACTCTCTCCAGGTAAACTCTCTCCAGGTAATACCCCCGCACCGCAGGACAGGCAGTGGTGGGCATAATAAACAGAATGCTCAGAGAACTAATCAATGCTGGGAGTGTGGCGGGATTGGCCATATTAGGGCCAACTGCCCTAATTTTCATTCCTAACGAAAGAACATAAGAACATAAGAACGAAGGAACACTGCAGCAGGCCTACTGGCCCATGCGAGGCAGGTCCAATTCTCCTACTGGCTTAAGCCAATGCACCCAACCTAGTCAGGTCAGGTCACATTGACTTAAGGGAGGAACACGGCAACCGACCTGGTAGCACAAGCTATCAGGTCCAACTCACACCCACCCACATCCACTCATGAAGAAGGTACAAGGTTAAGAAAGATAGGTCTGATAACCTTGTTACCAAAGATGAAAGACCTATGATTAAAATAAGAGTAAATGGAAAAAAATTGGTATGGGAAGCCAGGTGTCAATAATTAAGCGAGATGTTTGTAATAACTGGAGGGGTTGTAAAATAAGTAAAGCTAAGAGAGATATTACTGCTGTAAATGGTAATGATATTAATGTCGAGGGACAAACGGACGTGTACTTTGAACTGGGTGAAAGTTATAAAGTTCACGCTTGTTTAGTAGTGTCTGGAGTGAGGTTTCCAGGGGACTTACTCTTAGGTATGGATTTTCTCAGAAGGTTTGACTTCCTCTTGTCGTATGGCAAAGGAAGGGGAACCAGTCGGCTGATACTGGATGAGGTTTCCTTTCCAATAAAATTCATAGAACATCCCTCAATAGTAGCTTCTATGAGTAGGAGTAATAAATTATTCAAAGCCCCATCTAAATCACTTTTTGAAGCGCAGTTACCTAATGTGAACTCTGCAGACGCAGATTGTGCAGTTCATGTATTATATAACCAGGTATGTGCACCTAATACATTCAAATTTATTAAAGGTTCAGTGGGGAAGGAAGGTAGAGCCAGGAAGTATCTTACAATTAGCTGGGAAGCTAGAATTCTTCCTGGTGCCTCATCATCTAGCCCAGGCTTCTGAGAAAAGATATATCTTAATACCTGTGATAAATCTGACAAGTAAAGTGTTAGGATTCAAGAATGGTAGAAGGTTAACATCAGCTGAGATTATCCCCAAAGACTTAATTTTTGAACCTGACTCCGTTAAGCTACCTGGCCGAGGTCAACAATGTGGAGCACTTAATACCAGAGTCCCAGAAAGGGTAATGACACCTGCCGCTCCCACCCAGAACGAAAACAAAAGGGAAAATACATTTAATGATGTAAATCTAAATCATTTAAAATGCTCTGAGAAGGAAATAATACAGAATGCTTTGAGGAAATTTCCAAAGCTGTTTTCAATGGATGAAGGAGATATAGGCTTCCTGCCCCAGATTGAGCATACTGTACCTACAGGTGACAGTTTACCTGTCCAAACCCGTCAATGGAGACTCCCAGAAGAGGCTAAGAGAGTAATAAGGGAGGAATGTAATACCATGCTCCAGAACGATACAATTGAACCGAGTTCATCACCGTGGCTCTCACCTGCAGTGTTGGTAAAGAAACCAGATAACTCTTATCGATTCTGTGTGGATTATAGGAAAGTGAATGAATTAACAATAGCTGATAGTTATCCCTTGCCCCTAATCCAGGAAATTCTTAATTCATTCTGAACAGCTAAGTATTTTTCGACTTTGGACGCTAAGTCAACTTATTGGGCCATCCCCATTTCAGAAGAAGATAGAGAGAAGACAGCATTCTCAGATGGGGTCCGATTATACCAATTTAAACGAATGCCCTATGGGTTAAAAACCGCGCCCTCTAGCTTCCAAAGGGCTATAAACTTCATCCTCAGCCCTGTGTTGGGTAGACACTCACTAGCATATCTTGATGATGTGGTAATCTACTCCCGGTCATTTCCAGAACATGTGGACAACCTTGTGGAAACACTAAAACTACTGGATAAAGCAGGATTTAAGTTGGATGCAAAGAAATGTATAATAGCAGCCATTAGCTTTAAATTTCTGGGCTTTCAGGTGAGCCCTGAAGGGATTCGCCCTGACCCTGAAAAGTGTAAGGCAATAACTGAAATGTCAAGACCTAGAACAACAAGGGAAGTCAGGAGGTTCCTAGGTGCAGCAGGATACTTTAGAATACATATTAAGAGTTTCGCAGAGCTAGCAGCACCACTGACAGATCTAACTAAGAAGAAAGCTAAGTTTGTATGGAAAGAAGAACATGAGTTGGCTCACGAAAAATTAAAGGCTGAACTTACAAGTGAGCCGGTATTAGTGGTCCCTGATTTTTCCAGAGAGTTTGAGATACATGCAGACGCTTCAGCAGTTGCAATAGGAGGTTGCCTAATGCAAAGAGACAAGGAAAATAACCCACACCCAGTAGCGTATTTTAGCAGAAAGATTAAAGAACCGGAAGTCAGGTATGCCATCACTGATAAAGAAGCCTTGGCAGTGGTAGAAAATGTGAGATACTTTGAACCGTATGTATTTCAGCGCCATTTTAAAATAGCAACAGATCACAGGGCATTGGTGCACATATTTAAAAAGAAAACTCGCTGTCCTAGGATGTCTAGATGGGGTTACGAACTGTCAGCGCACTCGTACCAGATTCTTTATAAACCAGGAGCCTCACACCATGTACCAGACATATTGAGTAGGAATGTAGCAGCAATAAATGTTGATGTTAATATTGAGAATGTGAACAATGAAAAATTAAGAGTACCAACTGGAAGAGAACAGGTGGAAGGAGATAATTGAGTATTTGGAGGGAGAGAAGCTCCCGTGCCACAAGCAAAGCCACCCTATTGATGAATTCGAGATGAAAGACGGTGTGCTACATAGGATTACGGAGCTGAACGATCGTTCAGTATGGCAGGTGGTAATACCCAATGTCCTCAGGAAGGCCGCTCTGAAGCTTGCACACTCATCCAAGATGGCTGGCCATCCCGGTGTTTTTAGGACTTATAAGAGGGCCAAAGAAATGTTCTACTTTCCTGGTCTTCTGAATTATGTAACCAAATATGTAAAATGTTGTGGTAATTGCCAAAGGAGGAAAGGTAACCCTCAGGTTAATGTGGAATTGCCAGCTTTTCCCGAGATTAAGGAGCCGTTGGACCGGGTTGGTTCAGATCTTATCGGCTTACATAATAGTTATTTAGGCAATAGGTATGTTCTTGTGCTGGTGGACCATCTGTTACAGTATACAACACTTGTACCCATCCCTAAGAAAGACCCACAGACTGTTGCAGAGGCGCTCCTTGATAGATTCGTAGCAATCTTTGGACCCCGTAGAGAATTAGTAACAGATCAAGGTTCAGAGTTTAAAAGCATGGTATTTGCAGAGGTTTGTAACACCCTAGAAATAATGACAGCCTTCACGACAGCTTATCATCCACAGGCAAATAGTATGGTGGAGAGAACGAACCAAGTAGTCAAAAATACACTGGCCATTCTCTCAGAGAAAGAACCACTACAATGGGATAAATATATACCATATGTTCAATTTGCTTTAAACACCACTGTTCACAGATCCATAGGGACACAACCATTATTCCTATTTACAGGGCATGATTGCCATTTTGCAGCAGACTTGGTGAACCAAGCAGTTGTCAGATACGGTGAGGACTATCCTTCATAAGTCCTAACAAAAATGAGAACTGCTTGGCGAACTGCCACCCAGGCATCTGGTAGAGCACAGAAAAAATATGCTCACTACTATGACAGGGAAGTGAAGCCTCTTAAACTTAAGGAAGGTAACCTAGTAATGGTATATAAAGATGAAGTAACCCTTCAACAGAGTAGGTCCCTCGGTCCAAGGTGGAAAGGTCCTTACCGCATCTTAGAGAAAATGGGACCATTAAATGTGAAGGTTAAAGGGTTGTTTGAGGACCAAAGTGAGAGGATTGTTCATTGTAATAAACTAAAGCCATTCTGGTCTGAGGAGGAAATAGTAATGCCTAATGTTAATGTGGTGGATGAAAGGACTGTAAATGACGAGGTATATAAGGAAGATAGGTTACATCAGCTGGTAGAGGAAGATGTTGGTATGAATACAAGGTCAAGAATGTATAGACGAAATTTGTAAGGGAATTATTGCTGGAGGGAGGGAGTGTTGTGAGTAAATGGGACCCTGAGGGAAGGAGCTGATCACTCGCCTCGCCCTCATGTCGGCTCAATACTCTAGAGACCTGCCCACCAACAATAAGCCCCAGTCACCTGTAGAACAATACTGCCACCTACTATTATTCACAGGAGATATGGAGATGTTGCCAGGACCTGCCAAGGAGATTCCAGGAATCTATTTGGCCTGGAGTGATGGAGACGCAGAAGTGCCAAGAAGTCAGTTTGAGTCCAGCACAAGGGTATTATTAGACCTGTGAGACTTGAGGAAAAGTGGTAGCCAGCTCTCGTGCCACCACCATGCAAGAGGTGGAAGTTGATGGGTGAGGCTGGACGGATGAAGGGTGGCCTTAGTGCCTGAGGTGTATTGTCGTGGTGAAGATAAGCTGCTTGCTGAGTCGTGAAGTTCCCAGATACTGTGCTTTCAACGAGAGGGACCCGCATGAGCGTTCCTAAACGCCAACGAAGTCCACACAATGAGACATGGCCCAATTTAGGAAGTGCTAGGGTCGGCCAGAAGCCCTGGCTAACCCCTCTTCTAGTAGAAGCAATTGACAGATCTGGAGGTGAGATGACAAGAATATTGCAATGGCCCTATGTCCTCCTCTGTCGACCCCTTCATATTTCTGCTGCCCTTGCCCAAGGATTTATAGAGAGCTTCTCCCTGGGTCAATAGCCTGGCCCCAAGTCAAGCCAACCATGTCATTTACTGCTAGCCAGTGAAGCTTGGGAAATGATGATTAGAGTGGTATTAGAATGGTATCTCTACTGCTAGGGGATGATCTATGTTATGTCAGCTGTTGGGACATATATGTGTTGTATATTATGTGAGCTAGCTCTTTGCTGGGAGGGATCACCGTAGAGATAGGATGTATTTCCTTTTCAGGTGGAGAACTGTAAACACCAATCGGCTCGCCATCAGAAGAGGATTCCTTTATGTGAAAGATGGGAGGTTTTCTTTTAGTTCCTAGAAATGGGATAATGATGGGTCCTGGTTGCAATTCCTGCCTTGTCATGAATGGTCACGGTAGGGTGCAAGGAAAATGCGACATTGTGGTCGTGTAATGGTTCAGTTGCAAGTACTTGAAGGAATAATACCCGCTGGAGCTGTTTTCTATGCCAGGAAAACCTTAAGAGGTTTGGCTCAATGGTTAATTAGCGAGGGTAACTACAGGAGCTAGTTTATTTCTAGTAGAGTACAGGAAGGCACTGAAGCCCGATATTTAGTTTTAAGGAGACATGACGGATAAGGAGGTTTCACACCAGAGAGTCATTGTTATTCGTTTCTTGTGCTAGAATTTATTAAATCTACTGATCTGTGTGAATTCATATTGTTTGCTATTGTATTGTAACAGAATTAAAGGGTTAGGATTAAAATAGTCTAATAACTTAGGACAAATTGTCCTAGTTCTCAGATATTTTAAATTGGGGGAGAAAGGGGCATATGATGTAGTTCAGTTGGGCTTGTGAGGTCTCTGGGGAGACCTAATTTAACCAGTTATATGGTCACACCTTGCCTTGGCAAATGTCTGTCAGCCATGCCTTTTCGGCTTAATTACGATTGAAGTCTTTTGTTCTGGATGGCGTCAGACCTCAGCCTCAGATCAACACCACATGTGCACACCTCATTGTGGGGTGTGCTTGGACCACAATATAAGCCCAAGGAACAGCTGAGCAAAAGAGATTTGTGCAGAGCTCTGGCCTGGGTGCAGAGCTCTGAGCAGAAAGACTCCAAGAGGAGCTGCTGCTGGGGTGAGGACACAGCTGAACAAGGAGGGTTGTTGGTGACAGGTCCGGGGAGCGAGAGCTCTGAACAGCCGCGTGTGTAGTGGACCATGCATTGAGAATCTTGGGTCGGCTGGTCGGTGAATTAAGAGTGAGTACTAGTCCGTGTTACTGATAACATCTACCTTTCCCCCTGGTAATAAGTCTCATAGGTCAATTGTTATATTATGTAAATGCCCATCGATATATGTTGTATTCTAGCCCTTTTATGTTATTAAGTAAACTATAGCCATAGTTCCATTTTTATTTGTACCTCCATATGCTATTCCCTATTCTGTTAAGCACTGGGATGCACAGGAGACGGGCTCACTCGCTGAGATACCTCAGGCAGAGTGGGTAAAAGTCTCACACCCTGGACAACCATTCATTTCCAACTCCTCTCCTGGGCAAAATGCCACATATCACAGGGTTCCCACCCTTCTTCCTAATTATCTCTATTGCTGTCCTAGACCTGCTAATCAAGTCTTCACTCCTACACCTGCTGACACGGTTGCCTCTCGCACTGAGGCAGATAATAGGATTGCTCCCATTACCTTTCATGATGTTGTCCAGATGGCTAACAATATCCCCCATCCCAGCCCTCTTCCTCCTCTTCCTGTCCCTAAGGTAAAATGCCCTATCCATAAATTTCACTTGACTGTCCCTAATTAAAACAAAGTTCTTACCTTCACTGGTGGAGTTCGTAGTAATGTTTTCAATGGTCTTCATTGGGGTTTCACGCGATGTTGACTCACTCTCCTCTGCCAGTGATTCCTTGGTACTCATTGGGTACTCATTGCGACGTTTCCAGTAGACAACACACATTCTGGTAACACAGAAAATGGGTTGGAAGTCTCCACAGCAGTCTTCAGGATCTTCATTGTTTCTGCCACTCCAACAGTCTTCTTGATTACCAGCTTCATTCCATGTTGGCCAGCCACTGACCAGGTTCCTCTCTTGACCTGAGGAATCACAACAGGATTACTTTGAATCCTCTTGTTTTCCTCCATCAGTCACCGTATCTCAAGCTTAGCAACCCTAAGCTCCTCTTTTAGCTGCTGGTAGAGTTGCTCAAGAGAGGACATCTTATCAGATTCAGTGAGAGCACACTGGACAGATCTTCCAACACACTGGATATCTTCTGTTCCTGGAGAGCGAAACGTTGCTACAATAAAATGTCACATTAGTTGCACTTGTGTCTACTTACTTTGCACCAGAGAATGTTAAAGTGGCAGCTCATGCCATTGGGGGAAAAGTGCTCTCATGGAACGAGTCATAACTCACCAATAGGAAGCATAGAGTCTTCGGCCCGTTATGATTTATAATATATATCAATGACCTTGATGAGTGAATTTCTAGTGACATGAGCAAATTCGCCGATGACAAAGATAGGTAGGATAATTGATTCAAACTTAGATGTCAGGGAACTTCAGGATGATTTAGACAAACTCAATTCCTCATTAGAAAAGTGGCAGATGCAGTTCAATGTAGATAAATGCAAGGTTCTGAAGCTTGGGAGTGTCCATAGCCCTATTACTTATCAGTTAAATAATGTAGAACTCAACCATACGATTGCAAGAGGATTTGGAAAAAATGGCTTCCGGGAAATTTGGGTGAAAAATTGCTGGTGGACAAAATATTGTAAGGAAAATGCGGTAATTCATTCACAACTGGGACTCATCTATGGCAAAAAAATGACATGTTGCCAGGGATGGGGTTCACTTATCTGGGTTGGGGTGGGAGCACTGCCAACGCAGTGGAGGGAGCTTTAGGACTTTTAAATAGGAATTTAGTGGTAGGGGGTTTTTGGTAGGAAAACAGTTAAGTCCCAGTCTAGTAATATTATGAGATTAGGGGAAATAGTATTAAGCAGAACAGGTAGATATTAAAAAGCCATTGACTTAGGTGAAAGGACGTAATGGGTTTTTGTGGAAAAGCAGAAATGAGAGGAAAAAAGATGGATGAGTTGGACTTTTTGCTGTGCAGGAAAAATTGTGTATTTGCCTTAATGAAAAACGTGGTTCAATTGAAAAATCGGGCTGCCTGTGGAATATACATTCGGGTTTTAAATTTTTTCCAAGTATCGGGAAGGGGGGTGGGCTGGATTGTTGTCTGAGATCGCTTGAACTGTTGCAAAAAAACGGGTATTATTTAAAAGAAAACACATAAGAGTTGTTTGGATAGAAATTTTCCGAGGGGGCATGAAAAAATTTTATTAAACCCACCCCCAAACTTAAAGGGGGCCCCAGGGGAGATATTTTTGTGTAGAAACACAGGCCTTATCTCTAGGCTTTATTGAACATAGAATTTCATAGACTTCTGCCAACAAATTAATGATAGTTCATTAATAACGGCCCCACGGGTGGTGATGCTTGAAAAGTCAAAAGAAAAGTTTTTAATACAGGCCCCCTTTTAAACTCACCCGTAATCTGCATCACTGATAAATGGTATAGTAGGAGGAATCACAACCTGTGTTGGGGCCCATGACACACCCAAACTGTTGTTGTTGTTTAGGGCCCGAGGGTGGTGCAGTATTTTCCCGCTGTGCTCCCAAAGACCCAATCCACAATCTCCCCCCTTTTAAAAAATCAGAGACAGTAATCTCCCAAAAGTTAGGTGGGCGCGTACAGTCCCCACCCTTTGTAGCCCTTGAGCCTCTTTACCCGGTTCGGTTTTTTCCAGCGGGGTTTGATTAATGTGGAGCAGAATCCTCATTTCCCTAGGGGTTGTCTCAAAGGGGCTTTCCCGGAGGAAAACGAAACATCTTTCAATCTATTGGTGATCTTGAGTTCCCACTAAATTTGGGGTTTCAACTGGGGGGTAAAGTTTGTAGATACTGTAGTTTTCACCATTTTGGTAGCGAAGTGGGCCTAATGTGGATTAGCTTGCGGGCTCTACCTTTCCCCCTAAAAGGGTCCGTCTTGTTCATCCACGGTGACCTTTTAGGAGAACGGGTCAGGTGACTAACCAAGTGGCACGGAGGCTCCCGTAGAGGGAAACGACGTGAATAGTTTAGGAGTCTTTTATGGGGGTTGCATTAGTAGCTGTGCAACAGAGGTTTTAAAAGAGTGAAGAGATCAGGTAGGGCAGTTTGCCCGTGTTGAAAAGGTAGATTGGCGACTTCAATGTCATTGTAATGCCCCTTCCTATAGTACCATTGAAACCCCTCCACTTGACCATTGCCTTGGGGTTGTGCTTGTTTTTCTGTGCAGGGAATCCCTTTGCTAGCAAAAAAAACCCCTAAAAAGTTCGTTACTCATAAAACGAGGTTTCCCCCTGTCTAAGGGGATAAAAGCGGGGCATACCAAAAATAGGAACAATTTGTGAAAGACTTTTTTTAAAAAACAGTTAAAAGCAGCCAAAATTTTGCCGGGGGAAAATAAAAGGGGAAAATTAAATTTTATCTATTTTTAAAGGGAAAATACCTATTTCTGATTTTGTTTGGGTTTAAGGGCCCTTTTAAAAATCTATATTCAATCTTTCGAAAGGCTGGGGGGGAAATTTTTATGAGTGAGTTTTTTCTGGTGATGAATTTTTGGCTTGCACTCTGCACATATTGCATGTTTTGATCACTTGTCGAACATCTTCCACTGAGTAGGGCATTTTCTTTGATTTGACAAAATGGTACAGGCTTTTGTAACCCCTTTGGGGTGCCCACAAAGCCTTGGGGAAAAAGCGGGAGAGTGTTTGGAAAATCATGACATGCTGCTCCACTGGGGGAAACCTAGAAAATGCATCAGGTGAGATGTTCTCTTGCCCCGGTTTGGGTACAGAATATCAAAGCCCATAACACGATATTTCCCACCCCTCCACCCGTAATATCTTGTAAATTCTTTTCCTATTTTGTCCCTTTCTTGTCGAACATATACTTTCACGGCCCGGTTGGTCAGCCCTTAAAGGTGAAATTTTCAAACCAGTTAAATAATCCCTCCAGTGGCGAATGTTTTTTGGGATGGCCGGGGTTCCCTTTTCTACGCAGAATAAATTTTTTCTGATCCTTAAAAATTTTCTCAAAAAAGAAGGCAAAGGGTCTCCTGCCTGAGATAAGACTGCAGAAATTGGCAATGTCAGATGCTTTTCCGTTTCCACTTGGGGAATGGTAGGGACTATAAATGGCTTGAATACGGGTTTTAAAGCTCCTGTTTGAGATTTTTGGAAAGCGGCTTCTGTTCCTTTGTCACAAAAAATGTGGTACCCATAAATGGGCGGATTTTTACTTAATATTTTTGTGTTTCCATTGTGGGAAAATAAGAAAAGAGACCAAGAGTTCTTGGGGAAAATGATTTTTTGTCTTAGGCATTGGAAGTTCCCGTAGGGTCGTAGTCGTTCAGGGTCGGGGAATATTAAACCCCCTTTTCCCCTAAAAAAAACCAAAGGATGCTAACCCTTTTTTAGAAAAAAATTTTGCACTTTTCCCTTTGTAACTGATATTTTTCTTTTTTGGGCCCGGCTTCCAAAAAATTTATCAAGGTTTGCTTTCTTTTCCCTCCTGGGTTTGCCACAAAGGGTTTAACTTTTATCAAAAAACGCGTAATTTCCCATGAGTTGCTCTTCCTGAATGTGAACCCATAATTGTTGGAAGCAGGCTACCCCATTGGTGACTCCAAAAGGGACTCTGGTAAATGTTTAAAAGGAAAATCACTAGCCTGAAACGCGGGTTTTAGGGTTTAAATCTTCATTCCTTAAGGGTTTGGATGATGGGGCACTCTGAAAGATCAATTGTGCTAAACACATAGTATGGGGCAATTTTTTTTCATTTGTATCGTAAAATTCGAGGTAGGGGGTTTCCCCCATCAAAAAAGTGAAAATTTTTGTTGATTGTCTCAGAGAAATCGTTTGGGCCAGTCTCCTTTTCCTAAAACCTTTCTTTACAACAACAACCTGGGGCCCAGCCGGGGGGAAAATTCCTCGGTTCTATAAACCCTCCTTCAGCGCCTCTGATTTTCCCTTTCTCAATAAAACAACCGATCCTAAAAGAAAGCGGCTTTAAATTAGTATATAGGATGGAAACCGGGGTTTAAGTTTGAAAAACGTTTGGTGGGTTTTCCCCCTTTAAAGTGCAAAGTCCACAGACAACAAGAGGGGGGCAGTTCACCTCCATATGTTAAGGTGCCCACAAACCATGCAGCTTCTGAAAAGCCCTGCCCAAGGAAAACATCAGGCACAGTTGTGAGAAAGCTAAATGTAAAATCTTGATTTTTCCTTTCCTTTAAAACTCTGAGATTTACCTTTTACAAAACCCCAAGGTCTGGGAAAAGAAGAAGTGTTGATGCCATGGGGGAAAAGGTACCTGATGAGTGATGTAGAGTCAAGGGGGAGCCCTTTTTTAACCCAAATCAAGGTTGATGAAACTCGGGCTGCCCCCTATCAAAAGGGCCATTATTCTGTTCCCTTTTAGGAATATTTTACAAGCCTTTGACAGTGAAATTTGGAGTAGCCCCAGAAGTCACTGTTGCTAGAGTCGCTTTATCTGGAATGTGTGGGGGCACTAGCTTTTTGTTTATGCCCTTTTGCCGACATTTCTTTAGGGAAAGTGACCTTTTTTTGTGGATTTATGCACATTGCTTCACGAGCTGGACACTTTGGACGTGGATGTCTTGAAAAAAAACCCCAAAAGAAAAAACCGTACCTGCTGCTGCGTCACTGGGGCAGGTTCCAAAAGTAACTTCATTGCAAGGTCTTGGTTTAGGGAAAAATTGGGAAAACATTACCACTCGAAAAAGGTGGGTGGGGAAATGGGATACTTAAAAATTCTTTGGGGGTGGGAAACTAGACTCTTGCTGGTCAAAGGCAAGCGGTAAATCAAGAGTTTTATTCTCCAATAAACGCTTTCCTTATTATTGGTTTATTGAAAGGGCCCTGATAAAAGCATCCCTGATGGCTCTTCCCCCCAAAACTGAGCAGCTGTCAATGCTTGGAATTTACAGTCCCTTTCCTAAAAAATTTTTAGTGCTTGAAAGTATTCCTCTAAGGTTCTCAATCTGTGGCGGCGAGTTGCAAAAACGTAGGTTTAAAAAGATTTCATTTTTAGGTTTTAAAAATACTGAGAATTGGGGTTTTTTTTAGCATCTTCGTAGGTATTACACTCAGAAATGCCCAAAAATCTTAGGTGACCCCAAAAATTTATGAGCAGACTTGTTTATTTTAGTTTTTCTTTTGGAAAAAAAGGGGTCCAAGAAGGGTTTTTGAAAGTCTTAAACCAGGCTTCCCTTCCCGAGAGCCGTTGATAAGCTGGGGGCCCCAGTTTTAGCCTCTCAGGGTTTTAGTAAAAAGCTCCAAAGTTGTGGAAAGTTAAATCTAGCGCAAAGGGTCACCACCAGGTAGGCCCCGGATTCTATGTTCCCCCAAAAAATTGTTGTGATAGAAACAAGGCCTTTCTCTAGGCTTTATTGAAACATAGAATCTTAAAAGTACTTCTGCAACAACAAAAAAATAATGGGCTAGTCATCTAATAACGGGTTCTAAGGGATGGTGATGTCTTGGCATATGTCAAAAGAGAAAAAATTATAAACTAAGGCCAATATTTAAACTCACCATGTAATCTGCATCACCCGATAAAGGATATAGTAGGAGAGAATCACACACCCTTGTTGGGGGGCCCCTGACACACACCAAAAAAATTTTTTGTTGTTAAGGGCCCCCGAGAGGTGGTGGGAGTTTATCCTGCTGCTGCTCCCCCCAAGACCAGTAAAACTTTCAACTCTAATGGGAGGAAATTGTTAAAGGGGCCCCCCAAAGGCCCCCCAAAATGTTTGTAAATTCTAAGGGAAAACTTTAAAAATTTTAAAAACCCCCTATTTAATTGGAATTTCCCTTGGATTTGGGAAAATTTAAGAATCCCCCTACCACCTTTCTTGGGGAATTCAAGGTTTTTTTTTAAGAAGTTTTTTTAACGGTTTTCAAGGGGAAAACCTGGGCTTTCTTTAAATTTGTCCAAAAAAATGAATCCTTGTTTAATTTAAATTTTGAAATTTCAGAGGGAATCGGTGGGTAGCGACCACAAATCAATTACATTTGGGATTGAATGGGAAAATGGGTAGTAGGGATAAAATCAAAAACAGTCCCAGATTTTACATAGCAGTTTTTGATGGGCTTATGAAACTTTTTTATCTGTTGACTGGGGGGAAACCCAAGATAGCTACAATATGAGGTTTTTTGAAAACTATACATGCTGCTCAAAAAAAAAGTTTATCCCGTATAAAAAAAATTTAGATAAAAAAGAAATGACCCAAAATTGATGAATAAAAGGCTGAAAATTTCTACTTGGGGATAAGAAGGGAAATTTTTAGGGTTTAAAGAGGTGAGGGTTTTTCTTATGAATCAGTATATTAAAAATTAAGGGGGCATTTAAAAAAGGGGGTAAGGGAAAAGGGTTTAAAAGGGGGGCTATGGGAAAATTAAAAATTGCTAGGGGGTTCTAAAAATAAACCAAAAAAATTTTTTCCCCGGTCTATGGAAAAAAAAATTTGAGATAAAAATAGGCCCCCTTAAAAAAAAACTATGGGCATCTTACTGACAAAAAAGGGAAGGGGAAAAGTGCTCGATTTTAAATAATTATTTTCTTTTCGGTTTTTTTCACAGGAAGACACTAACAATATTCCAGTAATTAATTTTTATAGTGGGCCAGAAGAAGATAAATTATGTAATATCACAGTCACTAGTGAAATGGTTGTGAAGCAGATAGACTGACTGAAGCAAAATAAGTCGCCGGGTCCTGATGAGGTTTTTTCAAGGGTTCTTAAGGAATGCAAAATGGAAGTCTGTGAACCATTAACTTATATTTTTAATTTATCACTTCAAACAGGTGTAGTGTCTGATATGTGGAAGATGGCTAATGTAATTCCTATTTTTAAAACAGGGGACAAGTCATTACCATCAAATTACCGCCCAATAAGCCTGACCTCAATTGTAGGCAAATTACTAGAGTCAATTATAGGCAGACATCGCTTGACCTTTGGGGTGAGCGGACGTGCGCAGTGACTGCCCCTACCATCAGTTTGTGTAACTTTGGTTTTCACAAAATGACGACACATGGATGTTGAAGGGTGAATACTATTTGCATTGAAGTCGTTTGTGTGGCTGTTTTTCCCCATTCAGCACAGCTACTGTTACCGGCTATCATCAGGGACACCTATGGTATAGCAACTGAGGAGCTAAATGGAGTGGCACTGAATGGGGCATACAGAATCTTTGGAAAATTCTGTAATGCCAGTGTTTATGAGGACATCATAACCTGTTTTTAAGATGTCAACATGATGGTGAATCCAGCAGTAACGGTGAGACTACATGATGTTTCTCATTTTTTCACATGGGTGAAAATAAGGAATGTACCGTTTGAATCAGATGAGGTGGATCTATGTGCTGTATTTGAGAAATACGGAACTGTTCTCCTGGCGACGATGGGTACATGGAAGGACGGATCATACGCGGGAATGCCTGAGGGTAGTTTCTCGCTAAAGATGACTCTACGACACCCTATGCCTTCGTATGTGCTTTTGGAGGAATTCAGGATGCAAATCTTTGTCTCATACGCAGGGCAACAACGGACATGTAGATTGTGTGGCACCTGCGGCCATATTGCAGTGAGCGGTCCTCATCAACGGGACACACAGGAGCTGGAACCTCACCAGGAATCATCAGGGAACCAAGGGGCACCTGTAGAGGCGTCTGCAATGAGAACATCAGGACACAAGACGTGGAGTGTAGAGGTTGATGAAGTGTTGTCAAGGGAAGAGGGATGTGCAACGCTGCCGGGTGAGCAGGAAACTTCAGGGGCAACACAGGCGATCGTGAGTAGGGCGACACTTGAGGACGAAGGAGATGTGAGGAGCGCCATAGACTCGATGTTCCATGACTTGCTGGGTTCCCTGGGAGAAGTCGAGGTTGAGGGCCTTGCAGGTACTTTGGAGTCCGATCTGCTCACCTTGCAAAGGATGGAGGATGTGTCTGGACCCAGCTTGGAAGACGCCTTGCAGCATGAAACTGTTGAAGTGGAGGTGCATGATGCAGGTTTTCAGGAGGTAGTGAAGAGGAGGACAAGAGTGTCTCGGAAAAGGGTGGCTACATCGTCGTACATAGACGACGTGCTTATACCGGCCCAACGCATGGAGAAGAAGGTTTGGACCAAGGTCGATGAGTGGGCCTTGGTGGACCCAGGGGTAAAGGTCCTGTTAAGGGAGGCCTTAAAGGACTGGCTGAGGGCCTTGGGTATGTTCGGAGAAAAGAGGATAGAGGCTCTGCAGTGCATAAGGGAAAACTCCCAATTACAGCTTCAAGAGCCTCACTGTAAATGTTAATGGTTTAAGGAATGAAAGGAAGCGTGATTGGTTTCAGAAATTTGTGGTACAGTGTGGAATAGACGTGGTGTTCATACAAGAACATAATTATAAATCTAGATGTGTGTTGGTGGTTGAGGGATTTGCTGTCTATGCCGGACATTCGCCACGTTTGAAAGGAGGTGCTGCAATTTTGATAAGGGAGACTAGCCTGTTTACTGTTCACCATTGGGAAGAGGGAGGGGAGGGGAGGATTGTTTGCGTGGATGGGTGGTGGGGAAGGGTAAGAGTATCTTTTGTGTGTGTTTATGGTCCTGCAGAGAGGGATGGGGGGTTAAAAATGATTTTGTTCGGGATGTACTGGTTTATCATTTACGTTCATTGCCCGCAGTTGTGGTGGTGAGCGGGGACTGGAATTGTGTAATTCGGCGTAGGGATGTGGAACCAAGAGGGATGCGGTTTTGTTCAGGAATGTTGGGCGAACTATTAAAAGGAGTGGGGTTGGTAGATGTAGCAGGGAGTACGACGTGGAATGTTGAACACACATTTGTACGACAGGGATACGCAGCTTGACTGGATAGAATCTACATTACTGGTCCAGTGGTGGTGAAAAGTGTCAGGGTGATTTTGGATTGGGAGGGTTTACCACATAGGTATAGGGGTTATTGGAAATTAAATGTACGACTCTCATGTGATGATGAGGGGAGGGTCTTATTTGCGAGGTTCTGGGAGAATTTGTGGGAGGGTGAGTGGGGGAATGGTGATGTGTTGGGGTGGTGGGACACGTTTGCAAAGTCGAGGATTCGGGACTTTTATGTTCATATGGGGCGTCGAGAAAGTCAAATGGCTTATTGGCTTATTAGGTATATCGAAGGGCAATTACAGGAATGCTATCAAAGGGATGGGAGTGGAGGATACCCGGTGGAACTTATTGCAAGTTTGAAGGATAGACTCGGGGACTTACATAATGAGAGGTTTGACACAGTGCGGGTTACAGGTGATTTAGAAGAGGTTTTATGGGGTGATAGACCATCGGCATGTGTCCTGCATGGACAGAAGAGACTGCGTATCACAACGGAAATGGTTGGGTTGCGTGTGCATGCTGCAATGGTGGGATATACAGAGGGACAAGAATTGGTGTCAACTGAGGGGATGGTTGGATATGTGGATGCTTGGGTTGCTGAATACATGGACAGTGCAGGTATAAGTGAGGAGGCTTTATGTGAGATGGGGGAAAGTGTAGTGTGTGTGCTTACTGAGAGTGACAGGGAGTTGATGGGTGGGGCCATCACTGTGGAGGAGGTGTGGGAGGCTTTAAAGAGTATGAATCGTGGCAAGGCTCCTGGAATTGATGGTTGCCCATGATTTTTAGTGCAACTTGGGATGTATTGAAAATTTTTTTTTTACCTTATTTAATACTATGAAAAACCCGGGGGGGGTTAGGGGGCGTCCGGGAAAATTCAAAGTTTTTTGTGAATAAGGTCTGGGACTTTTTGAAGGGGTTGGACGCCTCACCTGTTTTTAAACACAGCGGGTTTTTTGGTAAAAGAGCTTTTATAACAGCAAAATTTGGCAGATGCGCAGTGTCCCCTTGGTGTCGGGCAGTAAGGGGGTTTTTGGGGTAGAGTTTTTTAAGTAAATATGGGGTTCGGGATTCCCGGTTAAGGAGGGGTAGTAACACTTCCAGTACCAGGAGGGCTGGGGTTAATTTAATGGAAAAAATTTAAAGGAGTTTATGTCGGCATGTTTCAGCAAATAGGGGGAAAGGGGGGAAGGGGGCTGTGTAAAGTGGGGGAAAATTTTCAGAGGGGGTGGAGGGGGAAAGGGATCTCCGTGACTGTGAGGCAATTTGCAATATTTTTGCAAGCCGGTGCAACATCGAAAATGGGGGTAGTATCATAGAAAGGAGGTTTTGGGTCTAAATAATGGCCCTGTGGGGGGAGCTTACCCCATTAGCGGGGGAGAGCATTTGGGGGGTTAAGGGTTTTGCACTTAGGGCCACGGTAAGAAAGTGATTTTCCAATTCTTACATACATTCTACCATAAGGGGGGTAAAAGAACAATGAATACGAAGAGGCTTTCCTGTTGTTTATTTTTTGATCGTTTAGGTGCGTGGGGAATTTTTTGGGAGTTTGCCGATTGGTGGAGGAATGATATCAGTTCTAAGGGCTTTAAGTTTGGATCTGGGGGGGTGGGGGACAGGTTCAAGGGGCAAGGCTTACAAAATTTTGATTTTGTTTCTATCATGGACTTTCGGAAAGGACAGGGGGGAAAAGAAGGGCTTAGCAGCAATTTTTATAAAACTAAGTGCGAAAAAAAGAGATATACAGGGGTAGGGGGGGTTGGGATTTTTAAGGGGAAGGCAACAAATTTTTTTACTTTGGGGGAACTACCCCGTATGGAGTATGCGTGGTGTATGCCTGATGAGGATGTTTTTTTCATTCATGGGGGAGTGCTTTTAGGGGAGGGGGGTTTTGCAAAAAATTTACTCTCAAGGGTTTGGGGTGTTCATTTTGATATTTTGGGTTGTACCAATGGGATTTCGATATAAATTAAAGTTTCTTTAGTCCCCAATGAGCTAAAAAAAACCAAAAGAAAATGAAATTTTGGGAGGAACTTCGTTTTAGAAAGACACGAACAAACACTAGACATATTTTTTAAAAACTTTTTTGGTCTTGGGACATCGACATTTCTAACAACAGACTTCCACCCCTTTTTGGTTTTCGGGGGGGGTGTTTATTTCCGCACCTGTTTATATTGTCGCGGGCCCCCGGGTTTGGGATGTCAATCGCACAATTGAGCAGGACCCCCTCTTCCTCTCCAACTTCTTCGCTAAAATTTCGCCCCACATTTCCAAATCGAGTCCTCCTCGTTTTTCTGGGCACGCGCCCTCTTCTTTTCGGCAGAAACCATGTGCCTATCTTGTTATAAGGTATGAACTCCGTAAACTGAGGTGTGCAATTTTTTGTCGAATACGATTCCAACAGAGGTTGTTGTTAAAGATTTCGCCGGTATTCCCCCGGGCCCGGGGCCCTTCCAAGTGGGGCCCGGCACGGCTCCCTTCTAGGGGATGTCTAGACCTAAGTCCCCCATGGGAGGAGGCAAAAGTCCCCCCCTCATTTTGTGAGCTACAAACTGGGGCCTGGCACCAACCATGCCCTAAAGGGCAATCAGGGGCGTCGATCGTGCTAACCTGTGCCTCCGGTGGAGGTTCGTGTTTGGGTGTTCTTTTTTTCATTCATTTTTATTCGCAGGTCCTTCTGGCCCAGGCTTCTCCAAGGTGACCCTGCAGGCCCCCCGGGGGGGGGTGGAAAATCACTTCTTCTTTTTTGCCCTCCGGTTGGGGGGATGTCGTCTTCTTCATTTGTGTGATTTCCCCAAAAGAGAACGCAGTCGGGCAGGGCAGCATTTACAGGGTTGATTGGAGCCCCCCCCACTTTAGTGGACAGCAAAGTGCTGGTGAAGGTCATGGATATCGTCTAGACGAGGTACCGTCTCAAGGTCCCTTTCTAAAGCATCCTAAATTTTCCTTTTTGAGGTGTACCGACTTCCACAAGGTGTTGGTGTTGGGCAGTGATATTGGTCAGTCTGCAGTGGTGTATGGGGAGTTTGGTCGTAGGTATACTTGACGGGTTCCGCCCCGGAGGTGATGATGGATTTCTGAAGACAGCATTGTGTTCTTATACTGCTTTTGTGAGAATTTAACACCCTTCAGGTATGGGACTTTTTTGTGGTGCAAAAATGTCATGGCAGGGCACCGGGGGGTGCATCTCAGGTCTTGTTTTTTTCTTTCTTGGGCGGGTGGCTGAACTGGTAAGGGCGAGATTTCCGACGGTTTGCTCAGCAGTGGATGAAAGCTAGTGGACTCTCATTGGGGGGTTTTTGCCACGTCTCAGTGGTCTCTTTGGGTCCATCTCTGTGTCTAGGGGAGGTTTACCGGGGAGTTCCGGGAGAGATTTCGGGGAAAACCCCCCGGGGCCCGTCGTGACCGGGCCTCCGGTGATCAGCGCCTGTCAACCGGGCGTTGCTGCGGGCTCCCCAAAACCAAACGTCGAGCCACAGCCCGGCTGATCAGGAACTGATTTTGGGTGCTTTCCATGCCACTTGAAGACTGCCAGGGGTCTGTTGTAATCCCCCTTAGTGTGCTGGAGGCAGTTGAACATCCGGGCCCCTGACATTTATTGTGGGGTCTCTTAACTCTATGACACCCCTTTTTTTCAGGGGGGGATGGTGCATCGTCTCCCCAAGTCTTTTGCTTTCGTAGTGAGTGATTTTCGTGTGCAATTTCGGTACAGTCCCTCCTGGGATTTTCCAGTGATATAATCATGTATCTCTCCCTCCTGCTTCCAGGGAATACAGGTTTTTGAAACCTCAAGCGCCCTTTTCCCCGTAATTGAGGTTTTTATCTCCTTATGCCGCCGTGAAAATTCTCTGTACTTTTTTAGGTCCCAATTTCACCTGCCTTAAAGGTCTGTTTAAATCAGCAATATTCCCCCCTAGATAGAACAAGGACCTGAAATGCATCATGGGGTTGGCCTCCCTAGTTTTTAAGGTTCTCATTTTCCTCCTTCATTTTTTTAGGGAGATGGTTGATACAATGTTATGGTCCTTTAAAGGTGAGATCCTCCACATAATCCCCCAGGTCTTTGACGTTGGTGTTTGCTCTATTTGTGGCCGAATTTGTTTTGGGACTCGGAAGATTTAATTTCCTCATTTTCCATATCGAGTAATTGAAATTTCTCATCGTTTAAATTATTTTTTTTTTCTGCAGCCCACGAAAAATTTGGGTTATGTCCGCCTGGACCTTGCAGTGTCCAAAGGAAGACACTGCATGCAGATTTGGGTGTCACTGCAAAGGAAAACACGGTCTGTGGCGACATCCTTGCTATGCCGGGTATGAGGGTGGGAACAAAAATGGGAGCTAGTACTGTGCCTTGTGGAACAAGGGTTTTTAAACCTAGCTCCTCGGACTTTTAAATCGTTTACGACACTTTCTGTGTTCTGTTATGAGGGAAAATTTTAAGATCCATCGACCGACTTTTTCCCGTTATTCTTTTTGCCCATTTTTTTGCGCTATTACGCCATGGGCACACTTTCGAAGGCTTTTTTCAAAATCTGATATATTACATCTGCACTTTTTGTCTTTTAGTGCATTTTGGGCCTTGTCGTAGTGACCAGTATTTTAGACAACAGGAGCAAACCCCTTCAAAAAACCCCGTTCCCTGGGTTTGTAACTGATGGGGTTCTAGATGGGGGGTGACTTGCTTTTTAGGACCCTTTCAAAGATTTTTTTTGATATGGGGTGTTAGGCTATTGGCTGTAGTTTTTTGCTGTTCTTTACTGCCCCCTTTTGGAGTGGGGGTATGTTTTGTTTTTTAGTAACTGTGGGAACCCCCTGTCCAGCTCCCCCCCATAGGGTGGAAAAGGGGTCGGATAGGGGCTTCTTGCGTTTTGATAACACAGATTTTCCCTGATCCCGGGCCCCGGGGCAGAGTGCATGGGCATGTCTTTATCGCCTGTTCGAAGTATTTGGCGTCAGGGTAACATCGGATAGGCTTTGGTAATCAAAAATTTTGGGTCTCTCATAAAAAATTCATTTTGATCTTTTGACTCCAGTCCCGGTTACGGCTTTCTAAAAACGAGCATATTGGGACTGAGTACTCACTCATTTCCTTTCTGTCATCTGTGTAGGACCCATCTTTTTAATAGGGCCCAATACTGGGCGTTGTTCTCGATTTTGATTTGGGATAGGGGAAAAATACTTTGGGTTTCTTTCGATTTCATTTTTAAAAATTTTAGTTTTTTTCCCGCGATTCCTGCTCCTAAAGGATTCTTTTAGCTTAAATTCGATGCTTGCTTTTCTCTGACCAGTGTCCCCGCGCATTTCAGATATATTTACCCCTTTTAGCCCCTGTTATTCTTTTTCCCTCGCCTGTAAAGGGGGCGCCTTCCCCTTTCTATTTTACATCTACTCCCCTTTTTCTTAGAGGAATAAGCCCTTTTGCATACATCAGTGCCACCGATTTAAACTGTTCTAGGATAATTTTGGGGCTGGTTGCTTAGTATTCTTCCCCCCTTATATCGGTTAGGGCTTGGTTTTCTTTTGGGCCCACTTTTTTTTTTGTTATTGAAATTAATTTGGTGAATGCCCCTCGTGACTAGTCTCATTTTGTCGGTCTGGGCTCCACCATAAATTTTTCTGAACCTCAATTTTGTTTTTGATCTGAGTATATTTTTTTGAATGGGGACATTTCTTAACAGATCATCAAAAAGTTAGTGAAATGAGGTCTATGTATTCCCACAGTAGGGTCATTTTTTGCTGTTTTAAATTTAATTTGTGCATAATTTAAAAGCTCGTGTGAGTGTGAGTTTTCACAACTGCCTCCCGGGGTTTTTTCCAACAATAATTTTGCTATATTCCTCCATTTTTAGGGCCCAAGTTGAAATCCCCCAGGGGCAAGATGTTGGGTGCAGGGGGCTGGAAGATTTTCCAGACAGTGGTCAATTTTTAAAAGCTGTTCCCGGAATTGCTGGGGGTTGCATCCGGGGGCTTTTAATCCACAATGACTAGGTTTTGGTTCTGACCTTTAGGCAAAACTTCCACTACTCTTTGGGGCTTAAGCAGTTCTGTGAAAACAAGTGACTCTCAATGTACAGGCCAACCCCCCCCCTTTTGCCTGTTCACTCTGTCACATCTTATAGGTTTAACCGGGGATCCAATTTCGTTGTCCAAGTGATCCTTTATGGGGGTCTCAGTGAAAGCCGCGAACTTTGCCTTTCCTCTGAAACAGTCCACGGATGAAAGGTATTTTTTTGTTTGTTGCTGGTTTTAACCCGTATATTTGCAAAGAAGAATTTTCGGACTGGGGATTTTTGGGTACGGGGGGGGTTTTTTTTCCGGCATTAGACTGTATCTTTTTTTTGGAGGGGAGGCCATCGACTGTGGCTCCACCCAGGAATGACGGGTTTTGGGTGTCGATTTCTGCCTTTTTCCTGCAGTTTTTTTTCCTTCCTGCACAAAAAACCTCTCCCCCCTTGAGGGCTGTGCTACCCGGTTTTCCCATGGCCTGGATGTTTTTATCTTTTTGTCCCCTTAATGGTATCCCGGGCAATTTAATTTAGCACAGTCTTTCCTGTACTGAAGGGGTAACCTTTTCAGGGTGAAAAATTTACAGGAAGGGAGTTTGCTTTTTTCCGTTTGTCAAAGGGGCAGGGAAATTTTTCTAGGGGGGTCAATTGCACTCCCCATCGTTTTTCCATTTTTCCCATCCAGAGATACCAAGTGCATAGTAGGCACAGGCTTGGTTTTCCGCTTCCCTTTGGTTTTTTCTGTGCGTATTCCCTTTGGGTGCTTTTTTCCCTGTCTTACTTCATCCTCCCTAGCACCAAAAAGGGGACTCCCACCATTGTTTTTGGTAATTTATCCTCACATTGCTTTTGATTTCCTCTTTTTTGCTATTTCCGCGGTATTTCTAGTTTGCAATTTTGGTTTTTTATTTTTACTTTGACTAAAAATTTTTTCCCCTACTATGGCTCCTGCCCCCTATGGGGTCATTTATATGTATTCCTTTCCCCCGCGTATAATTCCCGACTACCGGGACAAAATCTCCCAGCTTCCCCATTACTGTCCCGGGACAGTACTCCAGCTTCCCCATTTCTGTCTCCCGGACAGCACCTCCAGTTCACCATTACGTCTCCCAGGACCACCCCCAGCTTTACTTTTACTGTCTCCCAGGACATCACCTCCACCCTTACATTTTGACTACAGGGCCATATAAAGGGGCAGTACCATCACCCAGACTTTTATGTCCCTCTTTTTGTAGAAAGCTTCCATTTTTTCTATGAAACCCTTTTTGATGTTTCCTCTTTTAATCCCCTTGTGATTTTTAGCCCAAAATTTTCCTCTTTTTGGGAACCCAAAACACTTCTCTTTTTTTAAAAACTGTTTGTAGCTAGTTCGGATATCCCAAGGGGCGTGACCCAATTTCCACAAAAATGACTTTTTAACCATGTGGAACCCCGTTTTTTGACGACCACAGATACACAAGCTTGATTTAAAAACGAATGAAAAACGTTGCAAATAAACCATACCCCTGCCGGTTGAACCCGGGGGTCCATAGATCTCAAACCCACCCGTCGCGCAACCACAAACCCAGCTAGCCACAATAAGTTTCACCAACAGAAAAATTTCTACACCATAGGAAGTTACACGGGCACCTTGCATTTGTGTCACAGGGTGCCTGTCTAACCTCCTTTGTAAAAATACCTAGTTGGATGAATCTTATTGTGGCTCTGGTCTAGGGTTAGCGCCGGGGGCTGGAGTTTTGGACTCTATGACCGCGGGTTCAACCCGGCCGGGGGTATGGTTTTTCACACGCTTCATAAGATTTTAATGGTTGATTTACTGCAATTCTACTAGCAACCTCTTGAAAATTTAATAAAACCCTTTAAAAGAACCTAGCATTTTTATTCTGTTTCTAACCTTTTTTTATATTGGGCACTTACCGTCACGTTCCTATTTTTTTAAAGTTTGTGTTTTTTAAAGGGGGCCCCACAACCCCATCCATTTACACTGCTTATTGTCCAACGAAAATGTTTGGAAACCATCCCGGGTTCGGACCATCAAGGGGTTTGGACCAGTCAAGGGTCCGGCCAGTCGATCTGCTCTGACATGGGTCACTATTTAAAACATACTGGGCGTGATTTGGCTAACACATGAAGGTCACTGGAAATTACTACCCGAGAATAGTGATTTGACTGATACAAAATAAACTTGCTGTTGAAGAGCCGGGGAATCTGGCAGCTCCTACAATGACGAACGGCACCTCCTTGTTTTATCATCGCTGTACAGGGTTTTCTATTTTTTTTTTTCCGTCCCCCACAAAAAATCTATATTATCACTATAGGGGCTGGTGCAATTTTGGGGGAAGGACCTTTTTCTGTATAATAATTGCTTTTCCCTGTGTTATTCGACCGCGTAACTACAGGGTTTTAGAAATTCACTAACGTCTCGTATTTGAAGAAAAAGAAACTAAAGAAAGTCACTCCACCCACTAAGTACCATTATAATACGGTTTGTTCTACTACAACACGTATCTGCTATTACGGTATCACTAGATTATATGCGAGTACACACAGGCCAGTAAGATTATTAAAAACAGCTGACCTGTGGAAGTTTCTGGCGATTCTGGGACCTTCCCCATAGGCTATCACTTCATTTACAAATTTAACCCGTTTTCAAATGACACTTTAAAACCTTTATCATCAAATACAGGGGGCCACGTAGTAAACACTATACACAGTATCCAATGTTATCAGGGGACTTTCTTTCCTCTACTGAAAAGTTCAAAATTTTTAATTTTTTTTTTCCCACGGACCAGCCCAAAGATTTCCCCTCTGGCAGTAAACTCTGCTACGAGTGCACACTAATTCTCATTTTTTTTGGGGGCATATATAAATTTTTTTTCCCTAAAATTTGGTTCCAGGCGCTAGAGGGGGTGTATCGTATAGGATTTAGCACAAATTTAAAAATTCTAGCACGTAAAAAGGGCCGGAAAACACGAAAAAACCCGGAGCACAACGAGGCACGCTGACACCTGACAGGCAGGGTTTTGACAGTGGGAGCAGCGGTGATGCTGGTAAATTTGCAGTAATTTTTTGGTCTCAGTGGAAGGTGGTGATGCAGGGAATTTGGGGGCCAGGCAAATTATTAGTTTAAAAGTTTTTGTTGGTGGGTTGAAGGAACCAGTCCTGCATCTGTACATACATACATAATGCAACAAAGAATCTTGGGGATCGGCATAGGTGCTGGGAGGAAGTGGTGGACACTTGCGTGGCAGTTATCTTGGGAGTGCTGCTTGAAGCTTGGGGGGTGCAGAAAAGTGGTTGCTTGTGGGTTGGGTTTTTTTTTGTTGTTGTTTTTGTTTCTTGAGATGTCTCTTTTGGGAGGGGACCTGGCAGCAAGAGTATGGGGGGGTCATTCTTCAGTTCAACATTTAGGGGGTGAAGCAGTAGTGCAATTTTTGAAGCTGCCCCAAAGCCCCAGTGGAGCAGACTTCTTGTCCTTGGGAGGACAATCATTTTGGGTGAAAAAGTAAAATTTAA
>NW_026510318.1:0-14509 GCF_026875155.1 Cherax quadricarinatus | reverse complement strand
AAAAAAATAAAATATAATTTAAATTAAGGTGTAATAATATTGTGGTGTTGTGGTGTATCACCGGGTTGTACCACCATTTGGGGGTTGCGGGTCGAGCCCAAAGCTCCTGGCCCCCTCTTCACTGTCGCACGGGGTCACTCCCCTTGAACCATGAGCTTATGACCTCGCTTAAAGCTATGTAGGACCCTCCTCCACTAATCGCTTCCCAAACTATTCCACTTCCTGCCCCACCTTTGGCTGAAAAAAAATACTTCCATCCCTTTGATTCATCTGTTTTTCCCAGCTTCCAACGGGTTCCCCGTTTCTGTTCCAGCTCTGGAACACCCTGTTTTTTCCACCTTGTAATTCCTCTCAGTATTTTTAAGTCGTTATCATGCCCCCCCTATCTCTCCTGCCCCTCCTGCTCGGTTGATTTCCCCTTTAACCTCCCCTCATAGGACATACCTTTTAACTTTGGACTGTTTGTTGAAAACCCTTTTGCCCCTTTTCTATTTTCTTTACATGCTTGGCTAGGGGGGGTTCCCAAACTGGTGCCGCTACTCCAATATGGGCCCCTAACGACAGGGTGTACAGGGCCCTGAACGTTTCCTTTTTAAAGATGTCGGAATCTGTTCTGGGGTTTGCCGGCGCCCTTTCGAGCAGTTTTTTGGTTGTGTGCGTTTCGGGAGAGTGCCGGGTGTTATACTCACCCAAGATCTTTTTCCTTGAGTGATGTTTGAAAGTTCGGGCCCCCTAGACGTTTTCGTCTGGGTCTTTTTTCCCCTTCCCCAACCCTCAGACTTTGCACTTGGGGGGGTTGAACTGCATGAGCCAGTTGCGGACCGGTCTGCACCCTGTCCAGACCCTTTTGTATTTCTGCCGGGTCTGTGTGTGTGTGTTTTGGTGTGTGTTTGTGTGTGTTGTGTGTGTGTGGTGGTGTGTGTGTGTGTAGGCAGTGTGTGTAGGATTGTGTGTTTTGTTGTGTGTGCGCGCGCGCTCCCCCTCCCATAGTCTCATTGTCTGAACTGTGCCAGTGACTTATGGTAAAAGTAAGGGCAACGACCAACGTCTGTTTCAAACTTCCAAGCACATAATGTAGGCTGCTCCGAATCATGTCGGGCCGAGTCTGCGTACAGCCGCAAAAAAAACTGTGTGGGAGGAAGAGATGGGGGAAGGGGGAAGGGAAAAGGGGGGGGGAAGGGGAAGGGAAAGAGGGGGGGGAGTGAAGTAAGGGAAAACTGTGGGTGGCAGTTTTAAGTGGGTTCAGTACTACAGCAATTTTAAAGATGACTTTCCCGCAGACTTGAAGTAACTATAAACACAAACTTTTTAAAACCCTTTTTATGGATCTAGTAAAGAAAATTGTAATATCACTTTTGAAGACATATTGGAAAATATTTTCTTTCTGAAACAAAATGATCAAACTGTAATAACTGATGAATAATTAATGACTAAGTCTAAAAAACTTATAAAAGAAGTTCAAAACTGTTTCCCAACGTGGAAAATCCAAAAAAACGCATCTTACAAAATCCCAAAAACTCACACTATATCAAGGGTTTAATGACCACGCCACATAGTTCACACAGTTTCATGTGTGTGTAATACCATCGCAACACACACCACTATTTCCAACAGTTCGTGTTTTAAATACCATACAGTCAAACCCCCGCCACTATTCACACATTTCATGTGTGTGTAGATACCATACAGTCAAACCACACCACAAAGTCCACACAGTTCATGTTTTTGGTAGTCCCATACAGTCAAACACACGCCACATAGTTCACACGTTCATGTGTGTGAGATACCATACAGTCAAAACACACCCCCACAAGCCACCGTTAGGGTTTTGTAGATCATACATCAAACACTCGCCACTAGTTCACAATTTCATGTGTGGTAGTCCCATACAGTCAAACACCACCACATGTCCAAAAAGTTCTTTTGGTGTGTAATCCCTACAGAAAACACACCCACAAGTTCACCAGTTTCATGGGTGTGTAGATACCAACAGTAAAATAACCCACATTTTTCACACAGTTCATGTGTGGTAGAACCATAAAACAAACACACACCACTAGTTCACACAGTTCATGTGTGGTAATACCATACATCAAACAAACCCCCACAATTTCCCAAAAAGTTCATTTGTTTTATAAAAACAGTCAAACAAACCCACATAGTTCCACAGTTCTTTGGTGTGTAGATACCAACATCAAACCCCCACCAAATTCACACAGTTCATGTGTGTGTAATACCATACAGTCAAACACAACACATATTCCACATTTCATTGTGTGTAGTACCATAGAGTCAAAAACCCCAATAGTTCACACAGTTCTGTGTTGTAGATACCATACATCAAACACACAAACATGTTCACACAGTTCATGGGGTTTTGGAATACCTACAGTCAAACACTCGCCACATAGTTCACACAGTTCTGTTGTGTATACCAACGTAAAACACCGCCACATTTTTCACACAGTTATGTGTGTGAGATACCATACAGTCAACACACACCACATAGTTTCACCAGTTTCTTTGTGTGTAATACCATACAGCAAACGCACAACATGTTCAAAATTCTGGGTGTAGATACCTAGAGAAAACACAGGACATATTTACACTTTTTGTGTGTGTAGATCCCAACAGCAAAAAAACCACATAGCAACATTTTCATGTGTGTGAATACCATACATCAAACACCCCCACATAGTTCACACAGTTCTTTATGTGAATACCATACACAAACAAACACCACATAGTTCACACAGTTCTTGTGTGTAGATCCCATACAGTCAAACCACACCACATATTCACACAGTTCTGTGGTGTGATCCCCAACGTCAAAACACACCAATAGTTCACACAGTTATGTGTGTGTAGATCCCATAGAGTCAAACACGCCACATATTTCACACATTTTCATGTGTGTGTAGTTCCAACATCAAACAAACACCACATAGTCCACCCCAGTTCATGTTTTGTAGATACCATACAGTCAAACACACACAAACTTTTCACACATTTCATTGGTGTAGATACCATAGAGTCAAACCACCCCACGTTCCACCATTTTATGTGTGTGTAGAACCATAAGTCAAACACACCCGTTCACACTTTTCAGGTGGGTAGTCCATAGAGTCAAAACACACCCCAAATAGTTCACACTTTCATGTGTGTGTAGAACCATACGTTAAACACACCACATAAAATCCGTGTATTTTACACACATTAAAAAAAAAAGTTCAATAATCCATACAGCAGTTCACAAAGCTGGACAAGTATTAAAAGATTCATATTTAGAACAGAGAAGCGACCCTCTCCCTGGGCGGTGCTGACATTTTCCCCTGGAGGGGGTCTGACACTTTCCCCTGGCGATTGCTGACACTCTCCCGGGCTGAATGCTGACATTTCCCTTTAAAAACTGATTAAAAACTTTCCCCCCTGGAATGAACTGACTTTCCCCTTAAACTGAAACAAACTTTTCCCCCTTTCCGAAGCAGACCTCCCTGGTCTGAGTGCTGCCACTCTTCCGGGAACGAGTGTGACACCTCCCGGGAACTGAGTGCTACCTCTCCCTGGAACTGATGCTGACATTCCCGGGAAACTGAGTGCGACAGTACACATTAAAAAAACGACAATAAAGTTCGTACTATGTTGAAAAGAAAACAGATTTTATACTTAACTATAAGGAAAAGACCCTCTTTTAATTGCGAAAGTCTCTTAATCCAAGAAGTTGAAAGTTTCCTTCGTTTCTTTAAATAACCTAAATGTTCCCATTTCCAAGTTCTGTGACCATCACTAGTTAAACATTTTTAAAAGAAAATTTTTAAAATTTGTGAATAATTTTTGAATTTTTCAGGTCATTTTTTTAAAAATTGGGTCAATATTTAAATATAAATGTGTCCGGTCGAACGAAAAAAGAAAAAGAAAAATTCCGTCAGAGTAGAAACCTGAGTCTGCCGTTTTGAAGACTGACAGCGCCCTCGAAACAATTTGTCTTCACTTTTGAGTTCGGATGCCAGTAGTGGGCTGGGGTTTAAATTATTTTTGCAAATTATTGCATACCAAATTTTCGCTTGTCTTTTTTGGTACCTGAAGCCACCTCACTAGCGGCACCCCGGGGGTAGTTTAAAAAATGATCAGGTTTACTCCCAGTTAGAGAAAACTGAATGTTACTATCACCAAAAACCTAAAAACAAGAACGATTCAGGCGAATAAGTCAAATGCAGACTAATCACTATTCCTTGTATAAGCTATTTAAATGTAGGAAAGTCTAAGAAGAATGGAAAAATTCACAACAAAAAAAGTAAGGTTGACTACAACGTGGGGGATTACTACACCATGATGGGTATTACTAAACCATGAGGTGTATTCAAACCGTGATGGTGTATTAAACCCCCAGTGTGGTGAACGTCCCCACAGGGAAAAAAGTATATGAAATAAAATCGAAGGGATAAAGTGCACACGACAGTTTTTTCTTTCCCGTCTTACGAAAAAATAAACTAAATTACAAAATACTTACACAAATTATTCAAAATTTAAAACCTCGAAAGGAAGAGGATGGCTTTAGGTGGATCGTGAGGCTTTAGGCTTTCCCACGGGCCATTCATGATTTTGTGAGGTGGATCTGGGGGTTCGGGACTCCCACGGCCATCTCATGATTTTGTGAGGTGGATCTGGGGGGCTTCGGGACTCCCACGGTCCATCTCAGATTTTGTGAGGGGGGATCTGGAGGCTTCGGACTCCCACGGTCCATCTTGATGTTTGTGGGTGGATCGGGGGGTTTTGGGTCCGACGGGCCCTTTATGATGTTGGAGGTGGGTTTGGGGGGCTTTTAGGGCCGACGGTCCATCTCATGATGTTTGTGAGGTGGGGTCTGGGAGGCTTTGGGATCCCCACGTCCATCTCTGTGTTTTGAGGTGGATCTGGGAGGCTTCAGACTCCGACGGGCCATTCAGAAAAGTTTTTGGGGGTGGTCTGGGAGGCTTCAGGACTCCGACGGTCCCTCTATGATGGTTTTTAGGGGGATCTGGGAGGTTGGGATCCCCGGCCCTCTCATGATTTTGTGAGGGGATCGGGAGGCTTCGGGGCCCGACGGGCCCTCCATGATGTTTGTGAGGTGGATCGGGGGGCTTCAGGACTCCACGGTCCCCTTCATATGTTTGTGAGGTGGGTTGGGGGGGGTTCGGGCTCCCCCGGTCCATCTCATGATTTTTGAGGTGGATCTGGGGGGCTTCAGGGCTCCGACGGCCAAAACATGAAAATTTGTGAGGTGGATTGGGGGGCTTTAGGGCTCCGACGGGCCATCTCATGATGTTTGTGAGGTGGAATCTGGGAGGGTCAGGCTCCCACGGCCCCTTCATGATTTTGTGAGGGGGATCTGGGAGGGTTTAGGGGCTCCGACGGGCCCAAACCCCGATGTTTTGGGGGTTTTGGGAGGGTTCGGGACTCCGGGGAAACAATTTTTTTTGGGGGAAAAATTTAATAGACTGAGCCCCCGGTGAAAATTATAATAACAGTAAAGACAGTAAAGAGGGTGATGGCTTTTCAAAAAAGTGAAAACGTTATTTCTTAAAGATATAACCAAGGTGTCAGGGAAGTCTTCCCTTGAACAAAAAAATGGAAAATACTTAAAAAAATGACCCAGGGAATAAAATGAAAAAATTTTTTGAGGATTTTAATTTTAATTAAAAAAAAAAGAATTGGCCGCTGTGGGTTTCCGAAAGATGTTGGGCGGGGTACTTTTTGTCTTTTGATGTTTCAGAAGGTGTTGGTTATCCTGGGGGGGCGTGCAATTGATGTTCGAAACTCCGTCCCACTACTTGGGTAGGCAAATTCAGATTTCGAGGGAGGAGTCACAATGTCCCCTACGTCCATGACAGGGATCTGCTCCCAATTAAAATAATGTCTACCCGCCCCACCCGCCCGCAACGAGGATATTAAAGAAAATACCCTGGGTTACATAAGAGTTAAAAGTATAAAATTGAAGAAAAACAAAGGGTTGGGATTTTTTCTTCAAAGCATTACTGGTAACCCGGAAATCAATAACAATGAACAAAAAACTCCTGGGAGATCAACTTACCTGATCGGAGAAGATTTAAAATGAAGTGATTTCTTCAAAATTTAACCCACACCAGGTAAGGCAAAACACCAAGAGATTTTTTTTTATTTTTATTTAAAAAACGAACCAAAAAAATTGAGAAATGCATTATCGAAGAACCCAAAAGGGGGGTTTTCAAGGAAAAAAAACATTTAAAACTTCCCCGTCAACAGAGGAAAAAAATACCAAACCCCAAATTAAAAGAACAAATCACTACAGTGTCCAAAAAACACATCCCTGCTTACTGAAAAGCAATTTAAACATAATTGACGTTAAATGGGAACAACATTATATTTGAAAAACACAAATCGAAAAAAATATTATACCTACAACTGTAACATAAGCATAGTTTTTAACAGGTATATGCCTGTTGTTATTTATAAAAATATATTATAATGAAAAACCTCCGTGACAAAAGAACAGATATAAAACAATTATTAACGATCAATACAAAAGGTTAGGTTACACCCAAAGCTGGTGCGTATTTTGGGCTTTATTTTTATTATGATCAAAAGGAAGGGTGAAAACCCCAAGGGAAACATTTTTAAGCTCCTAATTTAAATTCTAAAACCCAAAATTAGCCCCCAAACGTGTAGCCATAAAGGGAAAATATGGGGAAAACTTCGACGTACCCCCCCCCCCCCCCCTGTTTTAAAAACCTTTTTCCCAAACAACCAACACCCTATATTTCCATTATTAAAAACCTTAAAAATTTAAATTGGGGTCTATAATTTTATATATTTTTTTTAATTTTGTTAAACGCAAACCTGGGGATCATTCACGCATGACGTGGAGGCTTGATCCCCCGTCTGTGAGGCCAGAAGACGCGCTTCCCATTTGTACTCACCTAGTTTTCTAAAGGGGCATAGAGACATTAATTAAAAAACATTTAAATGCTATACTGTGTAACCTTTAGAAAAAAAAACGACAAACCCAGGGTTGGCCCTTTAAAAAAAAGCCGTCCCAAAGGAATTGTTTTTTACAGACCAATATAATGCTAAAAAGTAACCCCAAAGGGAATAAAAACTATATAAAAAGAAGCTGCATCATGGGCGATTGTGTGGCACAAAATATAACACCCACGTAATCACTGGGAAAAAACCCCATGGACCCTCTTTACGTCACCAAGAAAACATTAGCAAAAAATTTTTTTACAAATATCCAAAAACAAACCCCCGCCATGGTCGTGTTTGTATATTTTACCTAAGAAAACCCAAATTTTTCCCCCTTTCTATACAAAAAGCCAAAAGCAGAAAAAAAAAAACCCCGCACATATCTCCACTACCATGCAACCACAAGCTCACATATCGTACCATAATACAGACCCGCAACTTAGCACTCAACCTTTCACTCTAAATATCCTAACGTACCGTAGGGTGTTACCACGGGAAGAGTCCAGCCCCTCACTGCCTTACCCCCCCCCCCCCCCCCAGTTTTCAGTAACCGCTTCCTGTAATATCCCATACTTGCAGGGAAGGTGGAACCCCACTTCCCACCGTAAAGGATCCTGTTCTTACAAGCTGTTCTATAAATACCCGCTGCAATTGCCCTAACCCGAACTGCACCATCAGTTTCCCTCATGACCCATGAGATATATAGGAAGCCAGCCACCACATATAGGATTGCCCTTCTTACCTCCCTTGACACTCCGCTAAAGTCCAAGGATAATGCATGGAGAGTCGAGATACATCTCCCACTGAGAAACCCCAAAACCCTACCCAACCACGTACGAACGTTGTCCAAAGCGTCACAAAAATAAACAGCATGGTATGCTGTTTCTTCCAAACCACAATGTAAACAATGCGCATCTCTTACCAAACCCATCCTGCTTAAAACTGATTTCGAAGCTAAAATACTCATAATAAATCTGTACACTAATTCGCGAACCTTCGGTGCCAACTTAAGCTTACAAAACCCGTCCCATATTTCTTTCCAATTATACAGGGGAAAAGCAGACACCCCTCACAAGTACCCGATGCCAACATCTCCGCACCATCTGCCCAGCCCTAATGCTTTGAACATTTTTCAACTTTAACAACAGACGCAACATGTCCTCACACTCAATTAAGCCTCAACCACTCCACCATTTGCGTATATCTACCGTCACTTGTTCTATCTAGGCTGGAATATTGCTGCACACTAACAGCACCTTTCAAGGCAGGTGAAAGTGCTGACCTAGAATACGTACAGAGAACCTTCACGGCGCGCATAACGGAGATAAAACACCTCAGTTACTGGGAGCGCTTGAGGTTCCTAAACCTGTATTCCCTGGAACGCAGGCGGGAGAGATACATGATTATATACACCTGGAAAATCCTAGAGGGACTAGTACCGAACTTGCACACGAAAATCACTCACTACGAAAGCAAAAGACTTGGCAGACGATGCAACATCCCCCCAATGAAAAGCAGGGGTGTCACTAGCACGTTAAGAGACCATACAATAAGTGTCAGGGGCCCGAGACTGTTCAACTGCCTCCCAGCATGCATAAGGGGGATTACCAACAGACCCCTGGGAGTCTTCAAGCTGGCACTGGACAAGCACCTAAAGTCGGTTCCTGACCAGCCGGGCTGTGGCTCGTACGTTGGTTTGCGTGCAGCCAGCAGTAACAGCCTTGTTGATCAGGCTCTGATCCACCAGAAGGCCTGGTCACAGACCGGGCCGCGGGGGCGTTGACCCCCGGAACTCTCTCCAGGTAAACTCCAGGTAATTACCCTACCCACCCTGGCTCCTCTCTCCCCACCCTCCCTCAGGAATCGCTGCTTTACATATAGAGCCTTCGTCCGTGGCCCCAAAGCCAAGAGACCCAGACCCCCAAGACGTACATGTGTCATGACCGCCTCCCTACTCAACCAAGCTCGCCCATAGCCCCATACTTACCTTAAGACCCGTCTTTGCAGCTCCTGAATATCCATGTCCCTTAATGGGTATACCTCAGCCACGCCCCATACCTTGCTATAAACAAGAGAGTTGACCACCACTGCCCGTTGTTGCAATGAGACATCCCCAGCTCTTAAACCTTTGAGACGATCTAAAGCCTTTTTGACCACGTGCCACAAACTGCACTTCTCACACTATGCCATTCACTTATATATCCATACCTCACCTATGCTATCTGTGCTTGGGGTTCAACTGCAGCAACACACCTAAAGCCAATAATAACCCAACAAAAAGCCGCAGTAAGAATAATCACTAAATCCCATCCCTGGCAACCCCCCCCCCCACTCTTCATAGATCTAAACTTACTCCCTGTTCAGAACATCCACACTTACTACTGTGCAATCTATATCTATAGGACCTTAAATTCCAATATTAACCTTGACCTAAAATGCTTTCTTGATAGTTGTGACAGAATCCACAGGCATAACACCAGACATAAACATCTCTATGACATTCCCCGTGCTCGACTAAACCTTTACAAAAATTCAATGTGTTTCAAAGGACCTAAAATCTGGAACACCCTACCTGAAAACTCTAGAACTGCAGACACATTCATCACTTTCAAAACTACAGTTACAAAACATCTTATCTCCCTGATCCACCCCGACAACTAACTACATGATAACCACCTGGTGGTTCACAATTACACTAACTCATCCACTGACTATAAACCCAGAAATACTAATCTTAATCTTAAAATAATAAATCCTAACTAGTCATAAGTTTACATAAGAACATAAGAAAGGAGGATCACTGCAGCAGGCCTGTTGGCCCATACTAGGCAGGTCCTTTACAATTCATCCCACTAACAAAACATTTGCCCAACCCGATTTTCAATGCTACCCAAGAAATAAGCTCTGATGTGCAAGTCCCACTCAAATCCAACCCCTCCCACTCATGTACTTATCCAACCTAAATTTGAAACTATCCAAAGTCCTAGCCTCAATAACCCAACTAGGTAGACTGTTCCACTCATCAACTACCCTATTTCCAAACCAATACTTTCCTATGTCCTTTCTAAGTCTAAACTTATCTAATTTAAATCCATTACTGCGGGTTCTCTCTTGAAGAGATATCCTCAAGACCTTATTAATATCTCCTTTATTAATACCTATCTTCCACTTATACACTTATACACATCAGGTCTCCCCTCATTCTTCGTATAACAAGTGAATGTAACTTAAGAGTCTTCAATCTTTCTTCATAAGGAAGATTTCTAATGCTATGTATTAATTTAGTCATCCTACGCTGAATCTTTTCTAACGAATTTATGTCCATTCTGTAATATGGAGATCAGAATTGAGCTGCATAATCTAGGTGAGGCCTTACTAATGATGTATAAAGCTGCAGTATGACCTCTGGACTTCTGTTGCTTAAACTTCTTGATATGAATCCCAGTAATCTATTTGCCTTATTACGTACGCTTAGGCATTGCTGTCTTGGTTTAAGGTTGCTGTTCACCATAACCCCCAAGTCCTTTTCGCAATCTGTATGGCTAAGTTCTACATCATTTAACTTATACGTGCTAGGGTTATGGACACTCCCGAGCTTCAGAACCTTGCATTTATCTACATTGAATTGTATCTGCCACTTTTCTGACCAAGAATAGAGTAAGTTTAAATCCTCCTGAAGTTCCCTAACATCTACGTTTGAATCAATTATCCTACCTATCTTTGTGTCATCGTCGAATTTGCTCATATCACTAGTAATTCCCTCATCAAGATCATTGATATATATTATAAACAACAAGGGCCCAAGACTGATCCCTGTGCAACGCCACTTGTTACAGATCCCCACTCGGATTTAACCCCATTTATGGACACTGCTTCCTGTCTGTGAGCCATGTCTCGATCCATGAGAGCACTTTTCCCCGAATGCCATGAGCTGCCACTTTCTTTAACAGTCTATAGTGCGGAACTCTATCAAAAGCCTTACTAAAATCTAAGTAAATAATATAAAATTCTTTATCGTGGTCTACAGCCTCAAAAGCTTTACTGAAGAAAGTTAATAAATTAGTTAGACAAAGCCGGCCTCATGTGAATCCATGCTGAGTATCATTAATCAAGCTATGCTTATCGAGATGGCTTCTTATAATCTCAGCTATAATTGACTCTAGTAATTTGCCTACAATTGAGGTCAGGCTTATTGGGCGGTAATTTGACGGCAACGACTTGTTCCCTGTTTTAAAAATAGGAATTACATTAGCCATCTTCCACATATCAGACACTACACCTGTTTGAAGAGATAAATTAAACATATTAGTTAATGGTTCACAGACTTCCATTTTGCATTCCTTAAGAACCCTTGAAAAAACCTCATCAGGACCCGGCGACTTATTTTGCTTCAGTCTGTCTATCTGCTTCACAACCATTTCACTAGTGACTGTGATGTTACGTAATTTATCTTCTAGCCCACTATAAAAATTAATTACTGGAATATTGTTAGTGTCTTCCTGTGTAAAAACGGAGAGAAAATAATTATTTAAAATCGAACACATTTCATTCTCTTTGTCAGTAAGATGCCCATAGTTATTTTTAAGTGGACCTACCTTATCTCTAACTTTTGTTCTATAGACCTGGAAAAAACTTTATGGGTTAGTTTTAGAATCCCTAGCAACTTTAATTTCATAGCCACTTTTAGCTTTTCTTATCCCCTTTTTAATGTCCCTCTTAATGTCAATATACTGATTCATAAGATGACCCTCACCTCTTCTGATACGCCTATAAATTCCTTTCTTATGCCCTAGTAGATATTTCAGCCTATTATTCATCCATTTTGGGTCATTTCTATTTGATCTAATTTCTTTATACGGGATAAACGTTCTTTGAGCAGCATGTACAGTGTTCAGAAAACTGTCATATTGATAGCTCTCTTCGTTACTGAGTTATCGCTACTATCGTACTTCCATTCAATGCTAAATGTAATTGATTTGTGGTCGCTAGCACCCAGTTCCTCTGAAATTTCTAAATTATTAACAAGGGATTCATTGTTTGCCAGAACTAAGTCAAGCAGGTTATTTCCACTTGTAGGTTCTGTCAAAAACTGCTTCAAAAAACAATCCTGAACTACTTCTAAGAAGTCGTATGATTCTAAATTCCCAGTCAAGAAATTCCAATTAATATGACTAAAGTTAAAGTCTCCTAGAATTGCTACATTATCGTGCCCTGTGGCCTTAACAATTTCCTCCCATAGTAGTCTCCCTTGGTCCCTATCTAAGTTTGGGGGACGGTATATCACTCCTAAAATCAGTTTTTCATGCCCCTCTGAAAATTCTATCCAAACAGACTCTGTATTTGTTACTTCAGACTTAATACCCGTTTTTATGCAACAGTTCAAGCGATCTCGGACATACAATGCCACCCCACTCCCCTTCCCGATACTTCTATCTACTTGGAACAATTTAAAACTCTGAATGTGACATTCCACAGGCATGTCCCGACTTTTTGAATTAAACCACGTCTCAGTTAAGGCAAATACATCAATGTTACCTGCACTAGCAACTAATCTCAACTCGTCCATCTTATTCCTAGCACTACGGCTATTAGCATAATAAACATTGAAAGACTCTCCTTTCTCTTTACCCTTCCTGCTCATTTCTGTTTTTCTACTAAACCTATTACTGTCCTTATCACCCAGTGTCGCTGGATTTTCAATATCTACCTCGTTCTGCTTATTACCAGTGACCCCACCCCAGACCTAGATAAGTGAACCCCATCCCTGGCATACATGTCATTTCTGCCATAGAAGAGGTCCCAGTTGTCAATGAATGTTACCGCATTTTCCTTAGAGTATTTGTCCAGCCAGCAATTGACACCAATTGCCCTGGACAACCATTCATTTTCAACTCCTCTCCTTGGCAAAATACCACATATGACAGGGTTCCCACCCTTCCTCCTAATTATTTCTATTGCTTACTTATACCTGCTAATCAGGTCTTCACTCCTACGTCTGCCAACATCGTTGCCTCCAGCACTGAGACAGATAATAGGATTGCTCCCATTACCTCTCATGATGTCATCCAGACGGCTAACAATATCCTCCATCCCAGCCCCAGGAAAGCAAACCCTCTGTCTCCTACTCCTGTCCTTCAAGCAGAACGCCCTATCCATATACCTAACTTGGCTATCCCCAACAACAACAATATTCTTACCTTCCTTGGTGTCGTTCGTCGTGACGTTCCCAGTAGTCGACTCACATTCGTCGGGTAGCACTGAGAATGTATTAGATGTTTCCACAACAGTTTCCACGACAGTCTCTTTTTTCTTTATCGTTTCTACCTTTCCATTCATCTTCTTGATTGCCAACTTCGTTCCCTGCTGTCCAGCCACTGACCAGTTTCCCTTTTTGACCTGAGGACTCAAAACAGGAGGACTACTACGAATCTTCTTGTTTTCCTCGGTCAGTCGCCGAATCTCCATCTTCGCCATCAATTCTTCCTTAAGCTGTTGGTAAAGTTGCTCGATGGAGGGCATCTTGCTTCAATCCGTAGAGAGCGCACGAACAGGTCTTCACAGAGCTAAGTACACGTCACTCCTATGATGCTCCAATATAGACAAAAGCATTCACATTGCTAAACTCACAAATTATGATTTAGTCACTTAGCCTTAATACCATAATCTGAAAGCATTTAATGTTAAGAATTAATCTAAGTCTGCCCAAAATGCCCAGCCATGCTAGGTGTCGTAGTTGCCCCCTCTGTAATTAATATTTTATAACATGTAAACCACACAATACCCAAAACCTGTAAACCCAACATTGTAACCCTTATAGAGAATAAACCAGTGCAGAATTTACCCTTCTACCCTCCACCTCTTCCGCCATGTACACGATCCCGCAAATTTTTAATTGCACTACTACCGACCAACCATACCGACCAACCGACCCACCCACGTACCCACCTCCAATAAGTTCGATTTTGCTCTGTTAACACACATACCAGTTACCGCCCCAAAAGCCACAACAACCCTACCCACGATCTGCAAATCTCCCTCCCCTCTTAACAAAATCGTTGTATCATCCACGTAACCGACTATGCACGCACGATTATTACCCTGTACCCCACCTCCCAAACTTTCATCCACCAGATCGTAAAATAGATTTTGCATACAGGCAAAAAGCAGCTGAGAGAGGGGGTAACCTTGCCTCAAACCCCGCTCCATACGCACAGGCTGCCCTAACTTACCGTTCACCTGTACTCTTACCAGTGCTGAATCATACAAAGTGTCAACCCAGCGTACTATTCCTTCTCCAAAACCCTGCTTCAATAAAATAAGCCTTAATAAATCTCTGTCAACACAGTCATAAGCATTTTGCCAATCAAGCCCTAGGACACCCCCCCTTGACATTCCACCAAGAATTCCCTAATACGGCCATGTCCTTCCCTCATACTTCTACCTGGTATACCCAGCTGTCCCCTATGACTTTTCTCATCCTGTTGCCTAGCACCTTTGCGAATATTTTACAGTCTGAACACATGAGAGA
>NW_026510317.1:0-14852 GCF_026875155.1 Cherax quadricarinatus | reverse complement strand
TTTATTAGAACAAAGTGAGAATTAAAAAAAATTAATCTTAATTTTATTTGCTTTTCATCTTTCACCTGAGAAATAATAGATGATGACTGTCTCCAGAGAGTTTTTGAGTCGCTTCCATCTCTCTTCTATTGTAGACTCATCTGGCAGCTTTAAATTTTTTTTTATTTGGACGAAGGGAGGGAGGGAAGAGAGAGAGAGAGAAGGAGGAAAGCAATACTCTCTATTCTGCATTATTCTCTATTTTATTACCTCTTACTTTATTACAGTCTTCCTTCTTCCTCTCGGTTTTATTATTAGTTTATAAGGTGCCTAAGTTGGAATATATTGTAATGTGTCATGCCTTCACGACCATCATGCCGGTGATCGCTCCCTCTCTCTGATTAAATTTTGTTAAATCTTTTTCACATGCGAAGTATGACTCACGAGCTCACAGGTTCCCCATAATAATAATAAAATAATAATAATAATAATAATAATATAATAATAATAATAATAATTTTAATTAATAATAATAATAATAATAATAATAATAATATTTTATTAATAATAATATATAATTAATAATAATAATAAAATAATAATAATAATAATAATAATAATAATAAAGAATAATTGATTAAAATAATAATAATATAATAATAATAATAATAATAATAATAATAATAATTGATTAAAATAATAATAACAACGACAACGATGACAATAAAAACAACAACAATAAGTACAATAACAACAATAATAAGAACAAGAAATATAACTAATAACAACAGTAATAATAATAGACTAGAAATTAGTAGATAAGAAAGTTGATGAGTGAAATTCTGGATGTTCAAGTGTTTGCAAGAGCGACAGATATATCAGAGCAGTATTTAGGTATTTGGGTATCTTAATTGAGGTAACGTTTCTCCATACAGTGGTTTCATTAGTCCAATATAGAAAAATACGATGGAAAATGAGACATTTGAGGCGATCAGTCCCTCAAACTCCATCTAATTTTCCTAAGTATATTTCCGTATTGGACTGATGAAGAAACTGGTTGTTCAAACGTTCCCAGAGTAATGATACCCGTTCCCAGAGTAATGATACCCGTTCCCAGAGTAATGATACCCGTTCCCAGAGTAATGATACCCAAGTGTTATACATGTGTCTTATTCATCAGCTTGTGGGTTTCCTAAACTTGCATCGGTAGGAGACTTGGACCTGCCTCGCATGGGCCAGTAGGCCTATGTTATGTTATCCTAGGTTTTCTACACATATGCTTCCATGTATGGTATTTGTGTATTTGTGTATACCTGAATAAACTTACTTAAAGGGAATGAACTAAAGGAGACAGTTAGCGGAAGATATGAGAAACCGTTTGGAGTAAGGCTGGAGACAGGTCTGTAATGAGTGGTTGAGAAACTATGGCGTATATATAAGAATGCAACGCAAAAGTGCGCGGCGGAAGTTTGTGAATGGTGTACGTTATCATGTATCAATTTTCTTAATCATATTATTTTCCGTGAAGTCATGGTGTTTGACTTTATTTGGTAATTCTAGCTTAAATCAGCTTACGGGGCCTGGTCATGAACCATGATGCGGGGGCGTTGACCCCCGAAACACCCTCAAGGTATGCCTCCAGGTATGTGCCTGTAACACTACTCTGCTCTCATGACCATTGCTGAAAAATTGTATGCAATGTGCACTAAGCTAATATAAAACTTACTTACTTTAATGAAAGTTGGCCAATTTTTACCTACAGAAAAGCTTGGTCTGATTTTAACCTGTATTGGTAACATATGATTACCTTCAACTCTTCCAAATTCATTATAATACAACTTCTGAGTGACTAGAAGTTAAATGTGCCTATTTATTCTAGGATATTGGTTTTTGAAACGCTCGAATTATATTTAGGCTATGTAATATCCTAAATAACTATTTTTATTAATGAATTTTGAATATTAGTTTCCTTATGATTACTTGGGAATGCTGATTTTGATACCCTTCAAATCTTCAACGGCATTATCAACTTAAGCGCGTCTGCACAATTCAATCACGTCCACTGAGGCACCTGTAACTGGGGTTGTGGAATATGGGGATACCCTCATCGGATCGCGCATCGAGCGAAATACATCTAGCTATTGCAAGAATGAAGGGTAAGACAGAGAGCAGGATTACACAAGAGCATGAAGGTTTTAGGAAGGATAGATGATGATTTGACCAAGTGTTTACATTAAAGCATGTAACTTAATAATACTTAACGTAAGGAGCTTTTTGTATCATTTATGGATTCAGAAAAGGCATATGATAGGATGGACAGGGAAGCAATGCGGCGGATGTTGCAAATGCGTGGAATTGGTGGCAGGTAATTAAAAGCAATAAATAATTTTTAGGTAAATAAACCCAGGTTCAGGTTAGAGTATACAGGAGAGATGCGTTGAAAAAGAAGTGAACGTCAGGATGTAGGGAAGATGTGTGGGATTAAAAGATAACGAATCTAATGTAAAATGGTAGTTATCACAATTTCTTTTTGCAGATGATCAGTTCTTTTGGGAGATTCTTAAAAGAAATTGTAGTCTGGGAGATGAAATTGGAAGGGCATATAAAAAAAATTTAAAAGAGAACAGATGAAAGACCAATTTAATGAGAGTAGAAAAAAATGTAGGCAGTGAAAGATTGAATATCAGATTGGAAGAAGGGTGTATTGAAGAAGTGACTGTATTCAGATATTTGGGAGTAGATTTGTCGGCAGATGGGTTTATGAATGGTGAAGACACTCTCTGATTGATGAGGTAAAAACAATGGGTGGTGAACTGAGGCATCTGTAAATTAAGATGATGATGAACCAGCGTGACTGAATTAGGTATTCACCCTCAGTAAACTACACATTAGAGAAATCGATTATGGAGTACAATTAGACACCAATGACCATACTTTGCTAAGCTCTGGACCACTGCTTGAAGTGGGACTAGATAGAATGGAAAGAGTAATAACAGAAATCGAAATAAAGAAGAGGAGACTAGCAGGGATGAGAGGTTTTCTGAAGAGAGTTCAGTGAATCAGAAAAGCGGAAAGATAAACAATCTTTATAATAATGAAGGTACTAAGTACAATATGTCACGAGACTACATAGCGATACACATCCATCAGGGGAAACGGAAAGGCGTAAACACAGAGCATACTTAATGTTACTGAGTTAAGTTAGAGTCAGTGACAACACTGCAATGACCTTCAAATACCGGGTTGAAATGCGACTTAATCGACTGATGTGAATTGCATCCTTGTAAAAGAAGGGCTCAAAAATAAATAATAATCTTATTGATGGCGGGACACCATAAATATTGTCCTGTTCCTGTAAGTGCAAATTGATAATAAAAAAAAATATTGGTTATTACGCTCAAGGCGTGTCTTGAAGCTGGTGATAAGCTCTGCATCCAAGTACTTGACGCTACCCTTATCAACAATAATTCCCTTCAAACAATAATTTCCCCACCAACTCCATTCATTCCTCAGGTGCAGTAAGATCTTCACGGGTTGAACACCTTCCTTTTTGCCTAAACGTATTAACAATAATAATAATAATAGGTAGACACAAATATACATAAATAAATGAACCTTTGAACATTGCTCAATAAGACGCGCACTGCAACATATAGGAATCAAGACTGAGGGACTCAACCTCTCAGTATTTCTTTTCCACTTCCACTGTCTTGAATATTAAACCACTTATGTATTCGAATGAAGAAATCTGCCGCACAGGCTAAACTTTTTAGCACTAAAGATACGTAGGTGTTGCACCTGTTTAGAAAACAGGACAAGTGTCTCCTGGCAGTTGTCTTTCTTATATGATGACATGTTATTGATTAACCATCCCCTGGTTAACTAGAGTTACGTTTTACTAATCGCAGCTTTGACATCTCCTTAGCTTCGGATCACAACCTAGTAACGTCTTAAAATATGGAAGAAATCACAATAAATGCGTGATTGCACATATGAAAAAAAATACCAAGTGTACCTCTTTGATATCCAATGAACTTGCAACGTAATCATTCCAGGTTGTACCTCCACTTGCGCATTCCCTCTAGTATAAATAATACAAGCGTACGCACTCTTCTCCATCAACTCACAGAACTCCCACCTTACATATTACAGTAGGTCTGCTGAAGTGCTTCCCCACTCGCTCGGTTGCTCAGCCTGTGAAAGATGATAACATTTACCAACAAGCTTGTAAACAAGAAACATCTGCACCACCAACATACAGTAATTATTGAGTAAACATTTTGCTTGTGGAAGCTTTATTATTTCGATCACTGGATTTTTAAAGCACTCTCGAGCGATACATGTCAATAAATATCCCAGTATTGACTCCAAAGTGACGTCCTCTGAAGACTCCACCTCCTATGGGGTCTCCGTCAAACCCTCCCCAGCTACCACGACAGGGAAGTCCCACCAAAGGCCCAGAATTCACGATGATCTAAAAAATATTTCTGATCGATATATACCAACACAAGTTGCACAAATTACATTAACAATGCACCACGTTCTCCCCACCACTACTTGACCAATCTGCCAATTTAAGTGTTAAACCCGAGAGGGCCATACAACCCACCTGTCTAAGGGCTCCGGGTTCATTAATAATAATATATTCAGATTCCCTGTAGATTTAATTCAGCTATTTTTAGAGATTTGTCTAATAAAAAAACAACTCTGCAATATATGTTTCGCATTTCTAAATATTTTATAACATTACTGAATCACTAATTATTAAAAGTCCAGAATATTCGTGCAACTCCAGATTCTTTCAAAAAATATGCCGCACATCTACTTTCCCGAGATTTAGCAAACACAATCCTGAAAGTGGACTGAAGTCATTATTTATTAAGTACTTGTTGCTCCTTCAGTCACATCGTTCTCAAGTATGTTTCTGAGTTTACAACTGACGTTCAGTCACTGTGAAAACCTGCACCACTGGAGATCCTGAAATAATTCAGTGTTCACCATTGGATGTCATATAGTTTGGGAAGATCTCAAGGGAAGTGATCATTACACTGGTATCTGGAGTATGACATCTCACCGATACATTTCCTTGGTGGTAATGAAGTTTTTGCTTCTTAGAAAAGTCGAGCGAGCGAGTCAACTCCCGCAGCTCAAGTCGACAGTTGTTGTCAAAATCAGAAAAATGTCTCAGAAATCAAAGTTAAGATGTATTGCCATTTTTATAATTATATATCAATGTTTTATAAATATGTTACTGTTTTATAATTATGTGACCTTTTTTATAATTGTGACCTTTTTTATAATTATGTGACCTTTTTTATAATTATGTGACCTTTTTTTATAATTATGTGACCTTTTTTAATAATTATGTGACCTTTTTTTTAATCATGTGACCTTTTTTATAATTATGTGACCTTTTTTTTAATTATGTGACCTTTTTTATAATTATGTGACTTTTTTATAATTATGTGACTTTTTTATAATTATGTGACCTTATAATTATATAACTTTTAATAATAATGTCACCTTTTTTGTGAGTTTTTATGTGACTTTTTTATGTGACCTTTTTTATGTGACCTTTTTATATAATTTTGTGACTGGTGCCAATGATCACTTATATAAACATATAAATAAATATAAACAATACTGAGACATGATATACATCGAGAATGTGTTTCAGAATATATTGCGCTGGAAATTTATAGTAATCCCTAATTTAGGAATAAAAATAAAATTGGTGATGTAATGGTGACTTGCAGCCTTAATGACCCTCGTATATTCGAGAAGTTTGAACCCTAATAAAGCAATAATTCGGAGAACCTCGTGCCCAACACAGGTAAGTCATCTGTCGCGCCTGCGGTGACCCAGCATAATAACGCTGAGGTGGTGTGTGACCCGTACGGGTCATACAGCACCTGAGGAATAGGGGTGCTGTGTGACATGCCTCAGAGTTAACTGGTAATAACTTACTGAAGTACATTGGTGAAAACATCGTTGTACAATTGGGACTCAATAGCAAATACAGGTGAGTTCATTTAACTCTTTTTTTTTCAGGGATATGTCACACACGATGAAGCTCAACACTTAAATTTCCCTCTTTGATTCCATTTCCAGAATACAAGATTTTTTCTTGAGGATTCAGTGTTGATGAATCTTTAATGTGGAACATTAAATGTTTGAAACTCGCATGTTTAATTAGTTAATTTGTCTGTGCCCGGAATGTAAGCTTGTATACGGGATTAAGGAGAAGTCATTTTCTGACATCCAAGATGAGAATCGACAACCAAATCCCGCAAATGGTGTGACTGAGAATATTTTCACACTTTTTCTTGATGCTTATCACTGCCAACTGCTTCACAAAAACTGCGTATTGAAAGATACCTTTCCATGAATTTCCACAGCATTTCACCTGAAGGTCAAACTGACGTAACAAGATTCACAGCAGAAGTCAGCTGGAGGTGAAGGGACTGAAGAGGGTCAAATAGTGACTTAATGATTTACAATAAATTTCCATAACTGTGAGAATGGTTACGAATGAAGTATCAGTGAGAATTTATATGGTTCAAGTTTCTATGTGCATTTGATTTTTTCTTGATTTCTAGTAGGGTTTCAGAATTTTTTTTAATGTTAATTTGACTTCAGAACAATCAGTCTTGGCTGAACCATCTTGGTTCTGAAAGCTCTTTACTTATATTGAATATTTTGACTAGTCAAGCTCGCTTTATTATCATAAACGTGTGAACAACTGATCCAGTAAAATAAATTGTTCATTTTTTTTATTGTAACAAATAATTCTGCGGTTTCACTACGGCCTCAGTTCTGATTAGAACGACCACAGGGAAAGTAATATATTTAAACCTGCATTACTGAATATTCCAGCACGAGTTGAGATCATACCTCCTACTGTTATATTATAATATTTGTGTACAATTAACACGTGAGTGATATATTTTTTTGGAACGTGGTCCATCTGAGAAATGGCTAACATCTGAAGGTCCACGGACCAGAGACTGTTGATTGACTAGTTGCTTTAGTTGTTTCATTGTTGCCTCCACAACTTTACGTATTGTTGAATAAAAGAGCGTTTGCTTCCTCCTTGTATGATTTTAAGTTCGGAATCGAAAAGCGATCTCTTTTCTATGGCAGTCTGACAGTTAAATGAACCTTGATCAATGGTACTGGAACATCAGACATACTTAATCACATTATCAGTAAGAAATAATTACAAGACTACTAGAATAACAAACATATTTACCTGATAATTGGTGATGTGATATGCTCATGTGATTTTCTCTCTCAGCTTTCACATTCCTCTGTGATTTCTGTCTTTTCCGTCGTGATTTCTTCTGTTCGTTGTGTCGTTTGTCACTCTTTTATGGTTTTTGTTTTTATAAGCCCAGACAACTCTAGGCCTTCCCTTAACTAGTCTTATAGTGGATATATACCTCATACTACTACTACTACTATTACTACTACTACTACTACTACTACTACTACTAGTCCACGAGGGTAATCACTTAAGTGCATTCTAACCCTATCAGGACCTTATATAAAAACATTGAATGTTTGGTAAAACGACACTGATGCAACTAATGCAATATTTTATTGTGACAACGTTTCGATATCCAGAAGCTTTGTCGAGACTGACGAGGCTCCTGGAGAGAGAACCACTGACCAACATAATGTCATATGAGTTGCATCTGTGTCCATTTACCTAACATTCTGTCGATAATTCTACCATTATTACCAATAAATGAATGGATGAACACTGCAGCAGGACTACCAGCCGTTAAAACTGCTCCTGTAACAAGGTTGGTAGAACTACCGACAACATGTAAAGTAAAAGGACACAAGCTAACACCAGAGTCGCCATCACTTCCAGCATTTCAATAAAGGATCTAACCAGGACAAAATCACAGCACCACGAACCAGTCAACGCAGGGGTTTACACTATACCCTGTGGAGGCTGCGACAAAATTTATGTAGGTGAAACAGCAAGAAACCTCGACACCCGCCTCAATGAACACATTTATGCCTGTAGGAACGATAACTTGAACAACGCCTGTGTACAACACCGGAATTCCACCAACCACTTGTGTCCTTTTACTTTACAAAACTGTCCCTACATGTTTTGTTTTGTTGTATTCGGGTGGGATTTATCTTAGATGGGTTAAGTCCAGCTGGGGTTTTGTCCTGTTTCACACCATTGTCTGAACATATGAAGACAGGAGCATTGAAATATACCTATTGAATCTTTTAAACCGTGATACGTACAGACAGAGACTTATCCTTAAGAATAAGTTGAATAACTGGTGATTTTCATTCATTTGGTTTTGACAGTCTTTGTGAAGGAAATTATTGGGCTGGAGTTCCCCACTGCCTAGCGCTGTGAAGTTTTCTCGTAATTATCCACGTAGTATTTGATCATTTAATTTAGGCATTAGCCATCATAAAGCTATTGTGGATGGTAAGTTGACGAAGGCAACTCTTGATTGATGGAGACGTTGAAACATCTCCAACGTGAAATTGTTTCCCTGGGTATGTCTTGGGCTTAATTTAAAGTTAAGAAAACATAATCTCTTGAGCATACTATAGCAGCGGCACTGAATTACAACATTAACAACATACCTGGAGGGTGAGGTGGAAATGTTAATTTAGGACCTACCTGATGTATTTGCTGGCAAGCATTTGGATATTTTGTTTTATTCATCAATTCATGAAAGGCACTGCGAGACATCTGAGTGGCACTACGGAACATCTGAGTGGCACTTCAGAGGAAAACTCTCTGTAATGAACATTATCTTCGATATTACCCCAGCTTACCTATACCAGCTAATTATTGCAGTATTCGAGCGTAAAGGCATTAGTCCATTAGCTACTTATCCCAAACGTTAACAATACGTAATATGAAAATGTAAATGGTTGAGGAATATTGAAATTTGCATAATACGAGGAAGCACTAATACTCCCTAAGAGGCTTAAGAAGCATTCCACTGCAGGCCTGGAAAATTAAATATTTTATATGAATTATGTGTGGTTAATTTGTTATACTAAGTCATATTAAGCTGTGTTTTTTGCGTAATTTAAAGTATATAACCTACATTCATTTACAGTGACATTTATGAAGCTAACAACGTGAGTTGGGAAGCATTTGGAATAGCGAATAAAATAAGATAATAATCTGATTGGCATACGTCAAAGTTGGATTAGGTAATATCTCGTGTTTGCTAACTTTAATCCATTTTATCCTATTTGTTCAGATCAGTCGTCTTCGTGAACCTCGGTACTCGAACAGCTCCGTACTCGAACAATTCGGTACTCGAACGCTTTGTTCCCAAAAAAATCGCTCAGAGGTCGACCGTTTGCTCGGCACTTGACTAAACAAACACGAAATGCCAGAACAAGTGTGTCAGTCTCCCCGCAACTGTCGCTCAGTCCAAAACTCAGCTGAACTTTACTGTAAACTATTTCGTGTTTCTTTGCATTTTTTTATATATTTGTATAAATAAGTCACCATGGGGCCTAAGAAGATTAGTGATAAGAAACAACCTAAAAGAAAATTGGTTAGTATGTGTTTGCCCTGATGTAAACACCGCCTCTGCCTCTCCGTTTAATATATCTTTTATTATTAACTTCGGCGTCTTTATTGTGCTTCTAGGTTATCTATCGTGTTTCTAATATCAAGTTGGAATAAATGTTATAGATAACCTTTATTACTAATATTAACATAATTAGACAATATTACATTCGTGCTACCGCTAGTATCCGGCTATCAAGACGACTCATTAAATATTGAATGCTCCTCCTGCTGGCCCCTCCCTCTCTCTCTCCTATAGCTCCTCCATTTCGCGCCCCTCTTATATTACTCGTGCTTCCCATTTTGAATTTTTATTCACACACAAAAATAGAAGATTTACTGTTATGCAGACTGCTGCATTATTGAATAAAATGGAATAAATAATATCAGTGCATTTGTGAAATTATATCAGACCCACCAGTTGATGTGTATTGGATGAGTGACGTGATTTGTTTTCTCTTGAACATCAGCAAAAATCGAACATTTCCTCTATTTGAGCTCAATTTCAAGGTGCTTTTAGTCTGTAAATCATTCAAATTGATCTCTGTTTCTGCAATATATTTCTCATTCTATCAGATGAGACCAAGAAAACGAGAATACAACCATAACTACCATACGAAAATACACCACATAGTCGCCGTAAGTGTATTTTTTGGGGATCTGAAATGGATTACTCTAATTTACATTATTCCTTACGAGAAAAATTCGTTCGGTACTCAAACACATCGGCACTTGAACAGCCTTCTACGACGAATTAAGTTCGAGTACCAAGGTTCAACTCTATATATATATATAAAATATATATATATATATATATATATATATATATATATATATATATATATATATATACATAAACATGATCTCTGGCTGAAGGAGACTCGAACCTACGAACCTTGGAACAAGGTACGCAGTGCTTTACCAATCTACCCACACTGGACAATACCTTGGAGTCCAGCTTGCGCTAGACTTTGATCCAAGGCAGCCAGCTTTCAGGGAGAAGGCTTACAGCTTTTCATCTCATCCCCTGCATGCATCAGCCTTACTAGAGATATTAACAATGCAAGGAATTCGCAAGAGCAGGCGAAATATACACAAACACTGATCTCTGGCTGAAGGAGACTCGAACCTACGAACCTTGGAACAAGGTATGCAGTGCTTTACCAATCTACCCACACTGGACAATACCTTGGAGTCCAGCTTGCGCTAGACTTTGATCCAAGGCAGCTAGCTTTCAGGGAGAAAGCTTACAGCAGGGGATGAGATGAAAAGCTGTAAGCCTTCTCCCTGAAAGCTGGTTCCTTGGATCAAAGTCTAGTGCAAGCCGGACTCCAAGGTATTGTCCAGTGTGGGTAGATTGGTAAAGCACTGCGTACCTTGTTCCAAGGTTCGTAGGTTCGAGTCTCCTTCAGCCAGAGATTAGTGTATGTGTATATTTCGCCTGCTCTTGCGAATTCCTTGTATATATATATATATATATATATATATATATATATATATATATATATATATAAAAATATTGTGGAATGATGATGTAAAGAGAGAAAAAGTGAAGTTAAGAGAGTGGTGAAGCAATGTAAAAATAGAGCAAATGAGAGAGTGGGTGAGATGTTATCAACAAATTTTGCTGAAAATGAGAAAAAGTTTTGGAGTGAGATTAAGTTGAGGAAGCATAGGGAATGAATGGATCTGATAAAAAAAATAGGAGAGGAGAGTTATTAAACGAAGAATTGAAGGTATCGGGAAGGTGGAGGGAATATTTTGAGTTGTTAAATGTTGATGAAGATAGGAAGCTGTGATTTCGTGTATAGGGCAAGGAGAATAAATCTTACAGGAGTAAGGAAGAACAAGTTGCGAGGTGGGGAAATGCGTTGGCAGTGGTACGATGAAAGGGGATAAGCAGCTGAAATTGATGGAATCAATGTTTAAAGCAAAAGGTGATAGCTATGGAGGTGGTTAGTGTTTTTATTTATAAATGTTGAGATGGTAAGATAAGGGATTAGCAAGACTGCATAGTTCCTTTGTATAAAGGGCAAGGAGGGACAAAAGAGAGTGTAAAAATTATTGAGGAATAAGTCTCTTGAGTATACTTGGTAAAGTGTATAGTAGAGTTATTATTGAAAGAATTAAGAGTAAGACGGAGAGAGGATATTATAAATGAGAAAGGAGGACTTTAGGAAAGGTAGGGGGTGTGTACACCAAGTGTTGGCAGTGAAACATTTAGGTGAACAATATTTAGATAAGGGTAGAGGTTTTCGTGGCATTTATGGATTTGGAAAAGGCGTATGACAGGGTAGATAGGGGGGCAATTTGACAAATGTTGCAAATGTATGGAATAGGAGGTTGGTTATTGAAAGCAGTGAAGAGTTTTTACGAGGATAGTGAGGCTCAGGTTAAAATACGTAGGTGAGAGAGAGAGATTATTTTCCAGTAAAAGTAGACCTTAGACAAGGATGTGTGATGTCACCTGACAAACGTTATACCTTTAAATGTTACAGAATCCGTAAATATTAGGGAATTCTTAAACATTACAGAATCCGTGAATACTTCAAAATCCTTAAATATTTTAGAATTACTAAATATTACAGAATCCTTAAATATACCACCGATGGGTTATGTTTATCAGTTTTTATACACTGACAGTCTATTTTAATCCCTATTTTAGGGATTTAAACATTTTTGACAGATGATGAACAGGTGATAAGCCATTTTAATGACCTTTAGAGTAGTGGATAGCTTTAGATTCTTTTAACCAGCCTAGTAACTATGTGCAGTATAGCTGCCATGTTCCCTTACCTATGTCTATTGTAATTTTTTTTAGCAAATAAATATCTGTAAGAGCATCTGCGAGTTACTAGTAGGCAGGGTAGTCCTCCCTGCAACGTGGTCAATACGACCACCAGTGAAAATGGAAAGCAAAATAAACAGACTACACTAGGGCGGACTATTTTATCTGGCTCTCTGCCACGCACGTTCTTTCTATGTATCCTTTAGTCTCTTACGATCTTTCTCTGTCTCACTGTGTTTTTTTAAGATTTTTATCATTGTGTCTATATGATTCCTAAGATTTCTATCTTTACCTCCCTCTGATTCCTAAGACGTTTATCACTGTCTCTCTGATTCTAGGGATTCTCTAGTGTCCCTATGATTCTTAAAATCTTCCTCTGGTTTCTAAGATCTTACTTGGGTTCCTTGCAGCTTACTGATGACGCGTTTGGCTCACAACCGAAGGACTCGAGCTCAGCCCTGACGGGAGAAGGTAAGACGTATTGGTAAGTCTCTTAACACCTGCTGCCACTGTTCACTTGATAGTGAATAGGTACTCGAGCGTTGTAGCTGTATGTTGTGAGTGGCGTCCTGAGAGAGACGACCAAAGTACCCAAGTGGAAATAAGCTACCATATTGACTGGCTTGCTACTTTGTACCGCCTGAGCGGTTAGTTTATTGTACACCTTCTAGCTCATCTTGTGATTGGTCGCACAAAAATAACGTTATTATAGACCCCACAACAGGTCTTGTCTGACTCCATTGGGTCTAGTTATATATTTAAGGTATTATAGTCCCTTCATATGTTACAGTTTCACGATACAGTTAATCTGCTTAATGCAATAAGTAGATAAAATCTCAAAATTTCGGTGGTGAGTTGACCTATGTACAGTGAAGATCACCTTAGAGGATTATCTGTATTAATACAACTGTACCTTCAGGTGAGGGCAGAACTTGGGGAAGTAAGTGAAAAAATACAGTTGGGCTGTTGTATGCAAGGACTAGTGCTCGAGTCCCCGTCCATTGTATGTGCTTATTCACTGACAGAAGCTCATTAGGACCGAGTTTACCGGCTATATGACTTTGAGAGGTATGAGAATAGATGTACCATGAAACCTTCTGAGGTTATAGGATAAGGCAGCAGAGTTTCAGTTGGTGCCACTGATATGAACAAGTCACAGAAGTAATGTCAGTAAACTCATTCGTGCCGAATAGGTACTCATTCTATTGTCCAACACTTAAAAAAATAGTGAAAGATTAAGTAGATTTGTGAGCCAAAGAACCTTAAGAAACATAAGAAAGGAGAAACACTGCAGTGGGCCTACTGGCTCTTACTTGGTGAGTTCTTGTCAAACCCATTAAAAATTATTTTCCCAACTCATTGTCAACATTACCCCTATTAACTCAAGTGCTAAGACACATTGATCAAATACACTCATAATAATGGCTGTTGAAGTGCATGTTTTATAACCAATATAAATAGATTACTCATGATGACAGACTGATAGGATGGTAGGTTTTAATTCAGAACTTCTCTCCTGTTTTGCAATGATTTATTGTTGAAACAAGGCAAAGGTTTACTAAGTTCTTATTTGACTTTATCAAGGACACTTGAAAATAAATGGATGGTGCGTGCGAGCGTGTTTGCATTTAATATCTACTTGCGTGCTAACAATGTTGTTAGTGGTTGTGATTTTGCATCATAAATTTCCCCAAGACTCATCATACTGATTAATGTTTAGGCTTTGCTTTATATCTTCCTGTGTAAAAGCAGACAGGAAATAATTGTTCAACATGGAACACATATCATGGTCATTATTAGTAAGCTGTCCAGAGATAGATTTACGGCCGCCTCCAGGTCGAAATCGAAAAATATAGGAAATGTAATTATGGTGTCATATTTTGGGCAATCATTTGTACATAGCGGACCGGAAAATGATTTACACTAAAAGAATACGATAAATTCTGTAATCCATTCTTTTCGTAGTGAGCGAGAAATTCTTGAATCTATTTCCATTATCATTTGCTTATAGAAATTACTGAAGTATGCATACATACATATAAATGATGTATAAATATATATATATATATATATATATATATATATATATATATATATATATATATATATATATATATATATATATATAATATATATTTATATATATATATGTATATCATATATATCATATATGTATATGTATCATCAGCAAAAAGTAACTGTGTCAAAATGGGAATTGACACAGTTACTTTTTGCTGATGACACTGTGCTTATGGGAGATTCTAAAGAAAAATTGCAAAGGTTAGTGGATGATTTTGAGAATGTGTGTAAAGTTAGAAAGTTGAAAGTGAACATAGAAAAGAGTAAGGTGATGAGGGTATCAAATGATTTAGATAAAGAAAAATTGGATATCAAATTGGGGAGGAGGAGTATGGAAGAAGTGAAAGTTTTCAGATACTTGGGAGTTGACGTGTCGGCGGATGGATTTATGAAGGATGAGGTTAATCATAGAATTGATGAGGGAAAAAAGGT
>NW_026510316.1:0-13373 GCF_026875155.1 Cherax quadricarinatus | reverse complement strand
CTGCAGCAGTTTTCCCACCTAGAGAAGAAAAAAACATTTTTTGAAGGGGATCATCAGGGCTTGGCACCCTAGGAAGGTTCTCATTATCCTCTGTCATTTTTAGCAGATGCGTTCATACAGTTATGGTCTTTTGAAGGTGAGATCTTCTGACATGATCACTTCCAGGTTTTTTACTTTGTTTTCTTTATTGTGGGGGGTTTTTTTTCTTATAACCCCGTATAGCTCACGTTTCCTTTTTGAGAATTTGAAATTTTCTCGTTGAACTTTTTGTTTTTGCCCCATAAAAATTTGGTTGATGTCCCCCGGGACCTTGCAGTGTCTGCAAGGAAAAGGGACACTGCATGAGATTGGGTGTCATCTGCAAAGGAAGACGGTGTGTGGTGAACCCCTTGTCTATGTCGTGAATGAGAAATAAGATGGGAGCGAGTACGTCCCTTGTGGAAGGGGCTTTTCCCGTAGCTCCCCTCGGACTTTACTCTTTTTTGTTTTCTACTTTTGTGTTTTTTGGGTCAGGAAATTATAGATCCATCTCGAATTTTACTTTTGCCTTTTTTACCATTTGGTGTTCTATTTTACACATGGTTTTCACTTGTCAAGGCTTTTTAAAAATGTGTATATTACACCGCATTTTTTTTTTCTTCTAGGCATCCAGGACCTTGTATATGGCCCAGTGCTGTAAAAGGTAGGAGCGCCCGCTCTAAACCCTGTTGCCTGGGTTGTGTAACGATGGGTATCTATGTGGTTGGCGATCTTGCTTTTTGGATTTTCAAAGTTTTTCATGATATGGGATTTCTGTACGGGCGGATTTTTTTTTCAAATTTCTTTACTGTCACTTTGTAAAGGGGGTATTTTTTTTTTTTTTTTTTTAAAGGGGGGGACCTTTCACCTCCCTCCCAATCAAAACATATAATTTTCTTCATTCTTTTAACACATTCCAGACTTTAAGTCACCCAATCATTTTTTTCCTTTTCAAATCCAATAAATAAATTTTTTTAATTTCCTAACCACAAAACCAATTTTTAAACACCCAAAAAACCCAAATTTTTGGGGGGTTACGTAGGGTTACTCTGGCCATGCATTTTAATCTAAAAATTTCCCCCAAAAAAATTTTTTAAAAGATATAATCAGCTAGCTTAAAATTTTCAAATTCCTCTACATTGGGAAATTTCCTGGATCTTTACCGGTGTTTAAAAAATTAAGTAAAAAAAAATTGTTTTGTGGCAATTTATCATTGAAAAAAATTATAATTGCCGGGGTTGTTGACATTGGGGCATGGGACGGAGGGGATGGTAGACCAAGAATGAATATATTTTCAACAGAATTTAGATAAGTGGAAATAATTTTTCGGCAAAAAATGGAGGAAAGCAAATGAAGGGTGGGGAGCAATGTGGCAGATGTTGCAAACGATTAAAAATGGTTTTTTATGAAAGTAGTTAAGAATTTTTGAGGCTCATTTAGATTTGTGAGAAGGAATTTTTCCCCAGTAAAACTAGACCTTTAGACTTGAATGCCTAATTTTCCCCAAAGGGCTTTTCAATATTTTTATAGATGGTGTTGTAAAAGTAGTGAATTTCAGGTGTTCGCAAAAGTGCGGGAATAAAAAAAAATTTATATAATACAAAGTGGGATTGCTACAGTTTTTTTTGCGGGCGACACGTTTTTTTTTTTTTTTTTTTTTGAATCTGAAGAAAGATGCAGGGTTTGGGGGACAGTTTATGGAAATGTAAAATAAAAGAAAAAAAATAAAACAATTAAAAGCAGAGTTCAGGTTAACAAAAATTCTTAATGTAATGGAATATCATATTGGGGGAACCATCGAAGACGTGAATATACAGAGATTTTCGGAATGGACTTGAACAGATTGGGTCCCCAAAAAAGAAAGACTAGTTGAACCATAAATTGCGAAGAAAAGTATTTTACACTGAGATGTGTGTGAAGCAAAACGTTTTTTGGTTAATTTGGAACAAAGAGGTAATGAACGAGATTTAGCTAGAAAACCCTTTGGGTATTCGTTGAAATTGTAAAAAGAGAGGCTGGGAGGCATAAAATCTCGGAAATTTGGGTTTATTCCCAAAATCGTTTTTGAGTGTTCAAAGTTTAGAGGACGAAACAAAACAGAATGTCTTTGAAGGAAAATAAATCTGAAGTGGAAGGAAGGCAGGTTAGGGGACGTTCCTGGGAAAGGTTGGGAGGGAGGGAAAAGGGGGTTTTTGTGTGCGAGGGGCAATGACTTCCAGCAAACATATAAACGTCGACGGGAGTACAGACAAATTGTTTTTTATGACCTAATGTGCTGTTGAGTGTGAGCAAAGAATTATGTTGTGAAGGGGGGTGGAGGTGGAAGTACAGTGCCTGTACTCTGAAGGTGGAGTGAGGTGGGAATACAGTCCTTACTCAAAGGGTGGGGTGGAGGTGGAAGTACAGTCCCTGTACCTGAAGGTGGGTGGAGGTGGGAAGTACATACGTCTTGAAGGGGGGGTTTGGAGGTGGGGAAAGTACAGTGCCTGCACTCTGAAGGGGGATGGAGGGGAAGTACAGTGCCTGCACTCTGAATGTGGGTGGAAGTGTAAGTACGGGCCTGAAACTCTGAAGGTGGGGTGGAGGTGGAAAGTACAGTGCCTGATTTCTGAAGGTGGGGTGGAGGTGGAAAGTACAGTGCCTTTTACTCTGAAGGAGGGGTTAGGTGGGAAGACAGTGTCTGTACTCTGAAGGTGGGTGGAGTGGGAAGTACAGTGCCTGTACTCTAAAGGGGTTTGGAAGTGGTAATTACGAGCCCCACTCTGAAAGTGGGTGGAGGAGGGTAAGTACAGTACCTGCACTCTGAAGGTGGGGAGGTAGGCAGAAACAGTCCCTGCCCCTAAAGGGATACCTGGAGGTAGAAAGTACAGTGCCTCACCTGAAGGATACCGGAGGTAGGAAATTACAGTGCCTGCCCCCCTAAAAGATACCTGGAGGAAGCAGTACAGTGCTTGCACTTTGAGGTTCCTGTGGTAGGCGTAAAAGTGCCTCACTATGAAGGATACCTTTGAGGTAGGCGTAAACAGCCTGATCATGAAGGATACTGAGTAGGCAGAAAGAGTGCCTCATTCTGAAGGGGGTGGAGGTGAATTAACTTGGCACGCTCGACGCCTAATCCTCATAATCCTACAAACAACAAACCCGGGGATTTTTAAAACACCTTCCCCTTGTTTCACTAAATTTTCTACTTTGAGCCATCGCATATTCCCAATCGAAATTTTCCAGTACTACCTGATTTATGGAAAAGTATCAAGGTGCGGGCTGTAAGGGCATAACAGGGTCAATTAAATAAAATCCGAAGTGCTTTAAGAACATACTGATTTTAAAGCTTTTGCTCCTTACTGTAAAATTACGTTAACCTCGTAAGAATCGCTAGCAAATGCCGCGTTGTACTTCCTCAGTCTTCTGAGCTATACGCACCTTCTTGAACTGCCAGTGCAACAAGGCTGATCTGGAAATTCAAATGGGAGTGGACGTTAGCTTTTCTTTAGTGTTGGAATGCCTTTCTTGATGGAAGGTCCAAAGAAAGGAGCATCTTCTTAAGCAATCAGTTAGAGGAGCTGCCTATTAAAGAAAATTAGCAATGAAAGATCTATAAAAACCTGCTAGCCCACAAGGATCTTACAGCATCGCAGTTTTGGGGATGGAAATTTTAAAGTACTGCCGTTTCTTTACTTTGATTAGTCGAAAACCCCTCTAGAGTGACTACGTGACCAAGAACTTATTTCTGATCTGAAAAATGGACATTTGGACAGTTAAATTTTTAATTGGACTTCTTCAAGCTTCCCAAATTACTAAAACAATCTTTTTCAGATGTGTTCCACGTTTGACATGACGATTCGTCACTAAGTACACCATAAATGCTTTACCTATGAGTCTCTGAAAATATTGGTCAAGGTCTAGAGAATGTGATAGAGAGATCGTTAATCCAAAACCATTCGAAGGGAGTGTGATAAGCCCCTGTGGGAGTGGAGAAGATAAGAAAGAAAATCTTTGATTTTTAACCCGGGGGTTTTAGCCACCCAGGATAACCCAAGAAAGTCAGTTCGTCATCGAGGACTGTCTAAACTTATTTCCTTTGGGTCCTTAATCTGTCCCAGGATGCGACCCACACCATCGGACAACACCAGGTACCTTATTGCTCTTAGGTGAACGGGACAAACAGGTGTAAGGGAAAAACTTCGGAATTTCCACCCCCCGGAATCGAACCCGGCCTCCGTGTGTGGAAGCGGGAGCTTTACCCCCAGACCACCGGGCCATGGGTTTAAAACTTTGGCTGTCCTGTGAAGAGGGACTTGCCAAACCCTTTAAACAATTCCAGGTCGAAGACTTTGTTATCTCCAATGTGTAAGATCACCCGTACAGGAAGTGGAAGCGATCTGGAAATAGTTTTCGCTTTAACTTCCTAAAGTCAATACCGGGCGCGAAGTACGTCCTTCTTAGGCACTAGGATCAAGGGCGCATTACAAGGTGAATTGCTATGCAAAAACTCATCATCGAGAATTTGATTAAACCATTTTTCTGCGACAGCAACTTGGGAATGAGGCATTCTGTACGCAGGTTTTAAAAGATAGGTCTCTATTACCAGGTTCAATTTTAATACGATGGGACGATAAGTTCGTTATACCCACTCTCACCGGTAAGGCAATGCTTTAGGGACTTTGTTCAACAAATCACAAAAAACTTGACTTCTTCTGGGAAGTCATTGGGAGCAAGTTTTTCTCCTCAACTTGTGGAAGGGGATTGATCCAGGGAGTGGATGGGGTCCCCCTGTTGAAAATAGCCCCGGGAACCACGGGTTCAGATGGCATGTCATCCTGTACTGAACGGGGTAAAGAATAGTTGAACCGGGTCAAGAGATTGTATTTGCTTTGAGACAAACACTGTGACGCGAGTGTTAGCAAGGATAAATGGATCTTACTGTCCTACAACGTTCAAGGAAGGTTCAACAATAAACCCTGACCTTCAGGAATCACTGTCAACAGGGTTAAAAACCACGTAACACAGACACAGCGACACTCTAGTGAGAGCTTACGCGAAAAGGCCGTCTTCGCGACAGCATGTCAAAAAACAAAGGGCCCATTATTATTTTCAAGTACTTTTCCAAAAACTCCCTGTGAAAACTACACTTGGATAGCAGACTTTGCAGCGGTGGGCTTAGCACTCGGCAGTCTGAGCATCTCGACACTTGAGGCAATCCCAAAATTTTTGCTGTCTGAAGTGTAGTGGAACACAGATGGAGAGACAGAGTACTAGTCCCGACAGTTTGGTGCCTACTGGAAAAATGCATTGCCTGAAAGGACTTAATCCAAAACCCGACTTTTGCGCAGTATGGCAGTTCTCTGATCCAAGCTGGAAACCCCCAAAAGGAACGTCAAGTCGTCAATTGGGCATCCATCAGACGGGTCAGCACAATACCAAGTCTCTCATAAAACAAATCCCAGTAGAAGTCACCCGAAAGAATTTGCGACAACAAGGAAAAGCATAAGTCTCTACCTTGGATAAAAAAGGGTGAGTGAAGCCCTGACCTGGGACACGAGAAGAGAACCAGCTACTCACTAAGGGAGGTTAAAATTTGGGTTTCAATGAGGAGGAACGTCGTAACTGTTCTAAAATAAACTAGACCTATAAAATTTAACTTGTGCACCAGAGTCCAATAAAACGCATGAACGGGGAAATTAGAAGAAGCTTGCACAAAGGACCTATCGTTTCATTTGGAGTTATGTGCAACAGAAGGGTTTTTTTGTCATCGGAGAAGGCATGTTCCACTTCACCCCCAAATTCCTCTACATCAGAGACGTGTGAAGCAACATCAACACAGGGTTGTCAAACTCAATACTGCTTAAGGCTTCAAAGGAGTTATGAACAGGGGTGGTTGTAACTCATTATCACCTACTGTCACGACTGGACGAGTAGACTGGGGCGCTCGGATTCCCCGAATTTGGGAAAAATGAGGCTGGTTCTGGTTATTCTTAGAACCCCGATCTCGTTTTCCTCTCCTGGGTCTGCAGTTGGAACGGCCATGGGAAAGATCTAGAGTACTGGGGGTTATAAGAGCATTACACTGGTATGTAGCATGGCCAGAATTCTGTGATAAGTACAATAAGCAAATCGGACTGGTACTTATCAGTATTACAATGCCTCTTAGAGTGACTATCAGGGCAATTTACCACGATGTGGCCACGGCAACCCACAATTATAGCAAGTTCTTTGACTATGGGTATGTACATGCTCGCGTGCTATGGGAATGATAACTCTTGACACTAGCTTTGGATGACGGTCGTGAGTGATTTAGATCTGGAGTTTTGGTTGTAGCACAAACAAGAGGAGGTACTCGGGAGTAGACAAAGTGGTTGAAAGTAGGCCTTCAATGGGAAGGTTTTCCCCCTGGACACAAATTGCGTACATGATAAGAGCTGCAAGCGGTCCCATTGTGGCATTTAGAGACTGGGAAATTTTACACATTCATTGATGTTGGTGACATTAGCTGTTTAATAACTCCGAGCTGCTAATTTGGCAGACCCCTCAAGAGCTGGTTTGTCATTGTTTTAAGGTACTTGGAACTTTGACCTGCCCTTTAAAGAATGAGGACATTAGTTAAAAATTTAGACAATGAGCAAACCAAATTTAAAGATTCCTCTGGGGCCCTTGGAGCTGTACACACTAATTCCTTAAAAAACGACAAAAGGATTGGTTTCTCGCACTGTTCACGGTAGTTTCGGATTAAAATTGCTCATAATCTTGCCACTTGGTTAGATCCTGAAAGTCCTTCATACGAGTCAAGTTGAACACATGCGAGGCAGCTGGTGAACGAGCTAAACTCTCCTTTCCCATACTAATTAAACAACTCTCTGATGGAGAACCATCTACTGAGGCATTTGCTCTAGCCGAACAGCAGTAAACAATCCTTCCAGGTTGTCTGGGTTCCATTGAAAAAACGGCATAGGATCTAAGGATCACGACTAAAATTGCGAAGGCTCGAAGCTTGTCTATTGTTTGGGTAAAGAATTACTCGAATTTGGGACTGATGCTTAATGGTTGTACTAGCAGAATGTGCTGAGGCATCGCTCGAGAAGATTTTTAAACATGTTTGCAAAATGTAAAACAAGAATTTAGAGAAATAAAAGAAAATGTAACTGAGAACACACAACACAGTAAACTTAAATGGGAAGAAATTATTTAACTATTCTGCATAAGTAAATAAAAAAATTTTCAAGTCACACTGTAAGCAAGGAAACTCACTCACAAAAGAAAATACTCAACTGAATAAGCAACACTTTGAAAATCAAGAGAAATTGTACATTACTCAAATCTAATTTGCTTAAATTTACTTTTAAATTGAAATGATGGCACAGTGAGTTTTTCTTTACTCTCAGTGCAATAAGGAAAATTTAAACAATAAAAAAAAATGATAAAATGGAATCAACAAATCTTTTGCAAAATTAAAACAAACTGGGAAAAAAAATTCACTAAAAATAAAATAAAATGGCACACAAAGAATAAAAAAATTATGCACAGAAAAGAGCATATGAAACTGCACTGAAATAAACTGTAAAAAATATTGCAAATAACAATTACTAATCAAAGTACTGCAAAACACTACATAAAAATTTCTGCAAAGAAAAATTTTGATGGCAACACAAAGTTTACACAAGAATTATTTTTAAAATGAGTCAATGTGCAATGATAAAAAAAATTTTTTCACACACAAAAAAATACAGTTTTACAAGAAAAAAATATTAATCAAAGGGAAAGAACTGATTGAACACTTCAACTCTTAATTGCAGCTTAAGCAAACACTTACTGACAAGCAAAATGATTTACTTAAAAAAAAGAACTTAAAAATTTCACTAAGAGTGAATTTGTTCAATGGAATATAAAAATAATAGATGCAAAACACAGAACAAAAAGGTTTGAACACTTACATGATGCAGAACACAACACATCAATATAAACACAATACTAGAATTTTCTTGCAATGGGAAAATTGAGGTGTGAAAATTTGGAAAATAATTGTCTTGCTTGAACAAAATAATGCACTATTGTCTTGTGGAGATAAGACAAATTAGACACTGGTTAAATGTAAAGAATTAACACAAGAATGTTCAACACACAGGGAAAAATAAAATAAAAAGGGGAAATGAATGAAAACAAAAAAAGCAAGAATACACAAATTCTGGGAGAAAAATAAAACAGACAACACCGAGTTTTGATGCAGAATATAAGGCAATAAATTACTGAATTACTTCACTGCAAAACTGTGAGCACAAGGTAATTATGAAGTGTAAACACAAAATTCTATACTGCTTATATGTTGCAAAACAACAAGGAAAAACACTAAAGTACTTACCTTAAGTATATATAAAAAGAAACACAACAGACTAAAATAATGCACGAAAATTATCCCCTGAATAAAAGAGAAAAAAAAATTTGCAAACAGTATATAATAAACACTGAGTCTAATAAAGAGTTACTGAATGTCACTAAGAAATCACTGGAAACACAAAAAAAGGAAATGTCTCAACACTCGCAAATTCTCTATGAAAAATATTATTCATAACACTGTAGGACGTTGTTGAATGAGGGGCATGGAGGATTTAGTCGTCTCGTGCGACTGCGTTCGCTGCACCCACACTTGATCGAAGAATTTGCGCTTAAATCGACGATGGATTCACACAGGAGGCTTTTTTTACGATGGCGCTACTGACGAAAGAACACACCTGGCTCTTGACCCCCTATGTGGTCCTTAAAAATATGGTGCTAGAACCCGTGATAAGGGTAAAAACAGTGGTAGTGAGTGAGGTGGGTGGTTGAGGCAGCGCTGTGGTGGACCGGTTGGTGACGGGCCTATGGGATGAACGGCATAAGCCACACTGGGGGCCCCCCACTAGGCACAAAAATATTCTAAGCTGGGCTGGCTTAAAAAAAAAACCCACGAAATACCACAACACCACAGGATTATAAAGCACTTAGAATGGGTAGAACTTGAAGCACAAAGCGATGAAGAAGACTGTACCCATGTGGCTTGCTTGGTACTGGGTTAGTCACCTGGATTAGTTGCTGGCTGGCTTGGCTTAGCCCTTCACACAGATTGGCTTTGATAACTTGTAATGATGGATAGGGAGGGGGGGAAAGCTGGCTTGGCAGGGAAGGTGGATGGTTTTAAGGCTTGGGCAGGCTGGGCTTGTTCTGAACTCCCCTGCCACAGACGGCTTGCTGGCTTTGTTTACTTTGCAAACTCGAGTCAACCCCTCGGAGTGATTTCAAATAAGCAAAATAAACACTATACACAGAGACTGACCAGTGGAAAAATGCAGAGGCTGGTATACGCTTGCTCGGGTAGCTGGCTGGCTAGGTCGGCCTACTGACCACACAAGATGTCGTCCTCGGCTGAGAGAATTTATCTCCATGCATCGGAATAATTATCAATTTTACCCCACACCGCTGTCACCAATTTATCGTGGGGGTTCGGAATGAGATATGATGGTTGAAGAAAACACTTTGATGGTAACACTATATATTTCAGACTGTGGCAAGGGAGAAGCCCGGCCCGCCTGTTACTGCCTGGTGTAGGTCTCCGTGTGGACTGAGGAAGTTACAGAGGTACTCACATACACATGCGCATCCCATGATGTCCACAAAACAGTCACTAGGCCTAATAGGATCGCCTCATATAAAACACAAGGATGGTACTAGATACTCAGACTAAACTATACAAAAACATGTAAGGGAATCAGCACTATGCTGACAGCTTTTCATTGGGGATGTTGCATCGTCTGCCAAGTCTTTTGCTTTTCGTAAGAGTGATTTTCGTGTGCAAAAATTTGGTACTAGTCCCTCTAGGGTTTTCCAGGTTTTACAACGCGGTATATACCAGGAGGTTTTAAAATTTTCCCCTTTAAATGTAGCATTGGAGACTATGTTTGTGTTAGCGTTCTATTACCCCAGTTCCATTGTGAACTAACTAAGATAGACTGTTTCCACACATTCTGCCTATCAGAGAGTGTGTCCATCTCGTTAGTCCATATATAGGATTCCACAATTGATCAGTCTCTTTTGCCTCTACATACAAGTCCAGTTACACTAGATTGATGTTATTAAACTTACATAAAAATCATAAAATTTTGAGTTACTTAGGATAGCTTAGGGAAGTCAGTAGAGTGACAGGTAGTGGGGAAAGTCCTGCTATGACTTGCTGTTTTTTTTTTTCCAAGACTTCGGAGGGTTAAGTTTTTGTTTCCCCACAGTTTATTTCACTCCCTTTCCCCGAAAACAAAGTTTTTCCTGATTATCAAGTGAAACTCTTTTTCTTATTTGCTTTTTATGTATATATTTACAAGTTTTGGTGGGGAATTATAGTATTGATGGTGTGGGAAAATATTTTAATCTTCCAAAGCTATAGTGCCTAATAGGTGTTTAATGTGTTGATATGGGTAAAAAAGATGTATTTGAAAATGGGATAGAACCAGCAGGGAAGCTCTGCGCCTGCACTGATGGGCAGGGGAGAGATTGAGATGGGGCATCAGGGAGTGAGAGTGTTTGGAATGGAGTTAAGAAGCTCGGAAAGCATGGGACCAGGAAATTGGCGTTCACGGAGGCCTAAGGATTAATACAGGCCTCACTTCATAATAAGAAGTGTTGTAACTGTTCCTGGTGAAGAGTGAGGGAACGTGATGTACGGGACCACCGTAATAAAGTGGTAAAATTAGTGAATAATTGTGAATGCCATGGATTGTGTTCAGGGGAAAACATCCGTGATTTAATCATCACTCATCGGTCTCAGATCTTAATGGAGTGACCTCTAATGTGCATAATAATTATGTGACATCAAATCGTCGTGTGAATTGTAATGTAATCGCTGATAATAAAACTAAGTTAAGAGAATGTGTGAAGTGAAATAAGTCGCCTTGTTCTGAGTGAGCACGTGTAGACCTCGTGGTTCCTGGCCCGAGGATAGTGAAGTTTTTATGGAGTCCCGACTTCTAAACCGGGACAAACCAACTGATAACTCGTCATTCTGGAATAAAAACCATGTCGGTGTAACAGGACATCGAAATGAGATGGTGAATGGAGGAAATAAGGAGCATCAATCGCCCACAGTTGAATAACCCTTCTAGTTATAGCAGACTGATTCTGGGCAGTTAGGTATGTTGTAATTGGATAGGTTGGGGGTGATCCAGCTGCATCAAGTGACCAACAGAGAATATCTGGTAAGTGGTGGTATTATATACAAGTGCTTTTTCCTTGATGGATATATACATGTGCGACATACCCCCCCCCCCTTCATTCAGTTAAACTAATATAATCTATACAGTCCACAATTAATTAATAGCACCATACTTGTGGGTGCTATCCAATTCATACTGGTCTCGGATAGATATGGATAAGATTGTGAGGTCGAAGGAACCACCTGCAACACCAGGGGTGGTTAAGTTTTCTCACATGTCTACACAGGGTGACTACGGTAAACAATATGGTTGTTGTGTCACAATGAGATTACTTGTATGCATGTAATGTTGAGGTACATACAGGTAACCCCCTATAAAATTTCCCATATCTGCCCGCTGGTTCTTCCTGAACCAGATGCAATCAGTGAAAACTTAATTGAGTTAATTACTTGATAATTAAGTGACTGATTGAAGGAAGTGGGTATAGAGTACACAAATTTAATCGGTAGTGTGGTGGATGATAATTAGCCCAATTAATTGCTAGCACATGTGTGGCTAAGTAAGTGCAAGAATTACTCTTATAAGGCGCCTACTTAAGTTGTATAATCAGTGATTAATAATTCTCTAACCATGACTGGATCTGATGGAGTTAATGTGGCTGACAAGTCCATGTATTTTAAAATAATGAAAGCAGTAGTACAGGCTATTAAAGGCAATATGACGAAGGCATACAGTAAGTGCTTGGATTTAATGAATCAAGAAACCGTGAATCCTAATGAATAAAATTTATATTTAGATGCTTTAGAGAGCAGATTTGAGTGGTTCAAATTGTGGTTTAAAGACTGTGAAAGAGATCTGCTGGAGAATTGTGCAGATGGAAAGGAAATGAATGTTTTAATTAATCAGCATTACGAATTGGAAGAAAAACTGTCCTGCAAAAGAAAGGCTTTGAATAAATTGAAAGGTGTAAGCCAGGCAGTTGATCAACCTATTAAGGGTGATGGACTGATTACATCGTCTTCAAGTATCTTCTGCTTCTATCAACTTTTCTGTACTCGACTGAAGAAGCCTACTGTGTAGGCGAAACGTTTCATAATAAAGATACCTAACTGTTGCATATGTGTCTTACCTAACAACCTGTCGGTATTTTATACCATTTTAATGTTCAATCTGTCAGACACTGCAACACAAGGGTATCATGGTACAGACCTGCAATCAACTTCGACAACTTCCACTAGTGAGCGGCTGGATTTGAGAGGGACCTGACCTCTCAACATCTGAGTTCTTACCTCTCCTAGTGGCCTACGTCTCACCTCTTGGCGCTATATAAGCTCCATCCTGTCACTTCATCTCCATATTGTTTCATACTATGGAACAATGCTCTTCTCCAGACTGAGGGACTGACCACCTCAAAACTTTAAGGGTGATGGACTGATTACATTGTCTTCAAGTATCTTCTGCTTCTATCAACTTTTCTGTACTCGACTGAAGAAGCCTACTGTGTAGGCGAAACGTTTCATAATAAAGATACCTAACTGTTACATATGTGTCTTACCTAACAACCTGTCGGTATTTTATACCATTTTAATGTTCAATCTGTCAGACACTGCAACACAAGGGTATCTTGGTACAGACCTGCAATCAACTTCGACAACTTCCACTAGTGAGAGCAGCTGGATTTGAGAGGGACCTGACCTCTCAACATCTGAGTTCTTACCTCTCCTAGTGGCCTACGTCTCACCTCTTGGCGCTATATAAGCTCCATCCTGTCACTTCATCTCCACATTGTTTCATACTATGGAACAATGCTCTTCTCCAGACTGAGGGACTGACCACCTCAAAACTTTAAGGGTGATGGACTGATTACATCGTCTTCAAGTATCTTCTGCTTCTATCAACTTTTCTGTACTCGACTGAAGAAGCCTACTGTGTAGGCGAAACGTTTCATAATAAAGATACCTAACTGTTGCATATGTGTCTTTCTTATGTTCTTATGTTCTGAGCCCCTCAGAATGCGGCGAGTCCTTTGAAGAAAAGTTTTAGTAAGGTTGTCCACTTGGTTTGTTGTGAGTGGTTTGTAGGTGTCTGGGTCATTAAGTAGATTGAGCATTTTGTTCCTGTAATCGTCAGTGTTCATGATAACAACACCACCCCCTTTATCAGCGGTGGTGATCACATTTTTTTTTT
>NW_026510315.1:0-14343 GCF_026875155.1 Cherax quadricarinatus | reverse complement strand
GTTATATTTTTGGACAAATTCCTTTTTTTTTTAAGGGGACCTCCCTTATCAGAAGTGTGAGATAAACGTTTGTTTGCCTTATGAGTTGTTTTTATTCTAATCCAAACCAAATTTTCAACCTGATGATTTCATAGCATCGTACCAGCTTAGCTCAAATTTGTTTTTAAAAGAATCCGTGAAAACCTTCATAAATCAACAGCAAAATTTACAGGAGTCGCAAAACACTCGAGCAAAGCCATCCAAAATCAAAGTAGGTTGAGATTTTAAATTGATAATTTAACAAAAACGTCTGCATTTGCCAAGCTTGACCCAAAAGTTTGTTGGTCCCTTAATAGAGTATTTGAAATATCCTGGTAATAGTATAAGGTTAGAGAGATTAGTATGGTAGTATAAAGAATCGCATTTAGATCATATGAAGTTAGAAATGTGATGATTAATGATGTTCCAACCAGACTAATGTGAAGACACTGACATCTCTGATCTGTACTCTCTTCCTTGATACTCAGTCAGCGTTCAACCTGTAATGTCGTTATTCCTGTTACACGACGGTATTGGAAAATCCTAAGATATTTGTAACATCCAATTCAGATTTGCCTCAAACAGCATGATTAGCCAATGCAACAGATTTTGATCCTCCCAGAGATGACACCTTTCTGCATATGTCAATCTTACCCTAGCAGGTCGGGTTAAATGTAAATACCTGTATAGTGAAAATTACATATCAACTTATCAGTTTCAAGTATTTTTTTTTTTTGTGTTCATGTTCTCTCCGCATTTGAGAGTTAACAGTCAGTTTTGTGTGAAACCGAATCTGCCTTCTGTTAAACACTCTTTCTTTGTATTATTTCCTCAGAATCCATAAAATCACACGAATACGGGATCGATCGATCAAATTTTTTTTATACTTATTGTGTAACCCAACGTTGATTTCTTCGATAGTTGTCTATATTATACCTTGTTTGCATTACGTTTCATTCGAAGCTTCCATTCCAATGTCTACTTATGTATGTTATAATGTTTAATTGTTGTGTACTTGACATTGTATAAAATCACCCCAAGCGTATACCTGCCATCTTAGTTTGTATTATTTGTATGTCGGGAGGGACATACGTTAGCGTCGCCGAGCTCCCAGTAGAAAGTAACCAGGTTACCAGTACAGTGTACCAGTATTTGGACCACTACCAACCATCTCTGCCTGAGTCACTGTTATTTATATGTGCTGACCAAGCAGTTATTCAAGGACCCCTCACATATGGGGGTATGTGGGCGGCCAGTGTGATACAGAGAGAGCAGGGAGATAGGCAGGCTGTTGGGCGCTCCCCAATTATCTGTAATTAATACTACCAGCCTACGTGAGTATTTACTTTACCTATCCGTAACGAACTCCACATATAAATCAGTGGATGCTGGGTTTAATCAGTGGAGGGGTTGGGTAGATCAGTGGATGTGGGGTAGATCAGTGATGTGGGGTAGATCAGTGGATGCTGGGGTAACCAGTGGATGTGGGGTAGATCACTGTATACTGGGGTGGGATTTTTTTTTATATTTATTTAAAACCAATACAGTTTAACATAAAAATAAAGAAACAGTATGGAACCTAATCAAATTAACTGACAAACGGATTATACCTACATGCTCGCAAGATGTTACAACAACAACTTACATCAAGAACATAAACTAAAAACAAAATAACATGTCACAGGTTTCATGAATTTTCCATACAAAACTTGCATATATATAAATTGTACATATAAATGACATCTGGACAAAGGTTCCATACACTTGAACATAAAATATACAAAGAAGTTATATCAGTTAAATCCCATCTTCAATTAATCTAAAAACCAAAACTAACATCATAATCTTACTAGAAAATCTACATACTATCCCTACACAATACAGCCGAACATATCCCAACATACAAATAAACAGACAAAGAATACAGCTTAGAACACAATACTGAAGCTCTATACTGTTACAATAAACCCATATACAAATTTCAGACACAAATAGGGACTACGTCACTAAACTGTCTAGATATGTCTGTATACCATACAGACTAAAACTTAACATCAAGAACTTGCATGAACACCAAACCGGTATCAGGGTACAGACCATAATTATAAACTTAAAAGAAATCAATCATGCATATATAATTATTACATAACGTCTGACCCATGACAAAGGCTCAATACAATGAAAGGAATATTTTATATATATACACATACACACCCACACACCCACACCCACATCCACACCACACACCCACACATACACACAAAAATTTGCAACAAAATCACATTAATCAGATGCACTGTATGCACAATGCAAACAGTATATAAGTATATCTCATCGTGCAAAAACCCAGCACGTAACATAAATACAACTAAAACACACTTACATTATTACTCAAGAATCATGTTATTACAAGACAGATACACATCATAATTATACATAAAAAATCTACTATATTATACCTACATTCTGAAAAGTGTTATATCTACCATAACGAGACCTTGATCTCTACATCCACACTTGGATGCCATAAAGTCCCAATGAAAACCAGGAAACCATTCCAAACCCACATTCACAACACTCACACGACCCCCCCCCCCAGGGAGGCGAGCCCGCTGTTGCCCCCTGACTCCCTCCAACCTATGAAAACCCCTTCACTCACTCATTTCCAATCACAGATTTATGAGAATCCCTAACGTTAGCATTCTATACCCCTCTGAGAAAGCCTGATCCCACCTCCTCCCATACAAATCTCTGTTACGACACCTCGTACGGTAGAACGTTACCGCAAGAACCTTCCTTCTCTCCTCACTATCCCCTCTCCCCCTCATCACCCACGACATATATATATAATCTACCATGATATAATCTAAAGCTCTTATGACACCCTCATCTAACCCACCCATATCTAGACTTAGAGCACGCAAAACCGACACCCCACGGCCCCCCACCCTCTGTACCAACCTACTTAACCAGCACCTGACCTCCTCTAGCCCTTCACAAAAGTAAACTACATGGAACGCAGTCTCATCCCCTCCACAGATACCACACCCCCCACCCTCTACAACCTGTCTGTTTCGTAATATCTCACCAGACGGAAGGATCCCATGCAGAAAACGAAACATCACCTCACGCGCCCGAGGTTTTAACTTCAATTTACTAAATCTAAACCAAATACTCTTCCACGCATACATGGGGAACAAACCCTCAACTGGGACAACGCACCTACCTACAAGTAACCTACACAAAACCCTTATACGAACCTTTCTCAGTTCCCTAACCAACATCACAGCCCTCAAAACTATTTCACATCCCTCAACTCCATTCCTCGATACCACATACCCAGCCTGTCGTGTATCCTTCCCAAACGCCCCGCGTTCACACCCTCATGCAACACTTCCCATTTAATAAACACACATTTAGCCCTCCGTCTCAAATCCAACAACCCCAACCCACCCTGACTTACAGGTAACATTACAACCTCCCTCCTTAACCAATCACAACGTGAACCCCATAAAAATTTGTACACCCGTCTTAGTATCCCCGCAATCGCTGTCCCTGTAATTGGGAACAAAAACAGCTGCAACATACCAAACCTTACTATACAATAGAATGTTCACGACTATCACTCGCTGTATCAGAGTAGTGCTGGGGTCTCAGAACACCTATCCGCCCCACGATCCTTTCCAATAACCTATCTGAATTTTCCTCTCGCGCCACAACCTGTCCTCCCTATAAATAATACCACAATCATCTTTAAAGACACCGCCCCATTCTTTAACAACATTACATCTCCCCCCCACACCCCCCACCCAAGAACCCAACCCCATGCACCTTGACTTCGCACTATTTACCTGCATACCCGTGGCACTTCCAAATAATTGCACCACCTCGTCCAACACTCCCATTGACATCCCTGCACGAATGAGAACAGTGGTGTCGTCAACATATCCAATTAACCCCGGCCAGGCCCTCCCACCCCCCACACTTCCCTCACATGGCGTACATAATCTACGGTCAACCATTCTATAAAAGGGGTCCTGGAAACACGCAAACAATATTTTGGGACATGGGGCATCCCTGTCTAAGGCCTCTTCCCATTGCAATTTCCCTCCCCATACACCCATTAATCTGTATCCTCATTTTCGCCCCCTTGTACAACGTATTTACCCACTCGACTATTTCCTCCCCAAAACCCTGTCTCCTAAGTATAACCTGCAAAGCTCCCCTTTCCACTCTATCATATGCTCCCTGCCAGTCTAGAGCCAACAAAGCCGCCCCTCCACCCCCACCCTTAGCTTCCACAAAACTTCTCAGTATCCCATGTCCTTCAATCATCGACCTTCCCGCAACCCGAACTGTGATTTTGACACCACCTCTCCACTACACATTTGAACCTATTACCTAAAATTTTTGCAAAACACCTTATAGTCTGCACACATCAGTGATATGGCTCGGTACTCCCGAAGGGTGGGCTGCCCCTTGACCTTCGGGACCAACACTACAACTGCAGTTTCCTGCTTCTCCCCCAACTTACCCTTCTCCTTCATACTATTAAATAACCTAACTATAAATTCCTTATCAACGCCCATGTTGTAAATAAAATTCTACTGGGAGACCATCAATACCGGGAGCTTTCCCCTTCCTCATTCCCCTTAACGCATTCTCTATTTCCTCTGCCGTAATCGTCCCACCTAAAGCCTTTCGATCACTATTTCCTAAATTACACGTCACATACGTACACACCTTGTCCAATGCCCCGTCACCCACCCCCCCACTGTTCCAGTACTTCTCGTACCAAGCCTCTGCATACGCACACATCCCCTTCGTGGTTCGTATCTCCTGCCCTACTCTATAATTCCCAACCATCTCCGTTACCTCTAAACATGGTATAGCCGTCAGCGCCTGCCTTTGCTTTTGTTGCCGCAAAACACACGCTGACGGCTTGTCGCCCCAAAGCACTTCTCCACCCCTGCCTGCACCCTTACAGCTTGAAACCTTTCATTTTGCAACACCCTCAACCTCCCCTTTATTTCAGCTATTTCATCCATAGGAAAATTATTCCACACCCACCCCCTCCATAGCAACCTCTTAACTATCCTCTAAATAGTTAGCCAGTCCATATTTTAAATTATTAATTACGTTTTCCTTCTCTCACATAAACTTTCTAATCTTTCCTTTGCGACACTATCCACCATGTCACAATGTCATTCCACTCCTTTCTTCCACACTAAGCTCACCTCCATAGGACTGAAAACCCCTCCAACCCTCCTCATCACCTAACACACTTATATTTAATTTCATAACTTCTATATATTTCTTTGCCAAGCGTCCCCACCCAACCTCCACCACCACTGCCCTATGATCTGACATTGTAGCCTCAAGAGTACTGAAAAGATTTCACGTCCACACCCTGAAAAGGTACACTCTATCTAAGTCTCGCAGCATAAACCACTCCTAACAAACGTATATTCAGTCTCCCACAACCGCTCCTCCAAAGGCATCACGTAACCTAACATCCCTTAATAAATCCCTAAGAGCCACAGACATATATCCAGCCCCTCTTGGGTCCACATCAGCCCACCCTGATTACACTGTTCCAGTCCCCCCAACTATTGCCACCTCTGGCAGTGCACTTAAGAAAAACACAAGCTCCTCACACACAAAATCATTCTTTACCTGTATGTTATTTTCTGCCTGGCGCATACACACTCACAAAAGACACAACGCTTACCATCCACCCACCCATCCACACGCAACACCCTCCTCCCCCTCCTCCCTCGCTTCTCTGCAAAACAAAACGGCTCGTCTCCCTTATTAAAATTCCACACCACTTTTAGACGGGGAGATGGCAGGGTAACTACTCGAATCCTGCCACCTCCAACACCCTACCCTCTTTGAAATTGTGCTCCTGCAGGAACACTAACATCCACTCTAGATTTATTCAGAAAATTACGAAACCAATCTCTCTTCATACCGCTACATAACCCATTAACATTTACAGACATACACCTAAGGCCTATTAAAGTTTCCACCCCTGCTTCCTCTCATCACTCTTTACAACTCCAGAGCTTGAATTTACGTTGACACCTTCAGAGTGCTCTCTTTCCCTTCCCCCTTCTTCCGGTGCCTCCTATCATGGCTACACCACCTACACCACTACCTACACACATTCACCTCAGTCTGTTTCCCAGGCCTTTGTGCAGGCGTTAAGGACGTCATCAGAATCTGATGTAGCCGCCCTCTTTCTCGTGACAGTCATGTTACACATATCTTGGTCAGATGTTACCTCTCGATGAACCTCCACCTCCACCTGAGAATGGTTTAATGAGTCAATGGACGACTCCAAACCACCATCACGTCCCAAATTATCATGTCTCAGACTTCTGGAAGCGACGATTCTCCGATGACACCACGCTCAGATGTAACGTCCCTCTCTGGTGGTGACAACGTCTTCAACACCTCCACCAATTCCTCCTCAATCTCAAGAATCTTCTCTTGTACTTGCTGCTCCTCCTTATCCACAGGAGACGACACCTGATCAGGCAGTTGGGGGCTGGACTCCAACTCACCACCAGTCCTGTGTGCCCGATCCACTATCTCTGCTCCACAAACACCACGCCCTCCATCCGATGTTTGTTCCTCACCTGCCACCTTTGAAGCAGGGGCTTGCGACGTCCACCACAGGTCCAGGCACATGTCTTCGCTTGTCACAGGTCGCCGCTATGTGATCATACTCACCACATAGGCGGCATGTACGTCGTTGTCCTGGGTACATTACCATTACCTGCGTCCTGAAATCTTGTAGGTACACATAGGATGGTATTTGGTGTCTCAAAGTCATTTTGAGGTTGAAAGAACCCTCTGGAAAACCAGCATAGGCTCCTGCCGCCCACGTACCATGTTGAGCATAATGCACCGTCCCATACTTCTCAAAAACTTTCCTTATATCTGCCTCGTCCGCCTCAAAGGGAACGTTGCGTAACTTGATCCACGTATAATACCGTGAAACATCTATCATTCTTACAGTGACAGCTGGTGTGACGTTAAGACTCACGTCCTGAAACCTGGTGATTAACGATTCATAAACCGTTGCTGATAGCAGTTTGACGAAAATTCGTTGTCCTCCGTTCAATGCTACACCATACAAGTCACTATCTTGTACTCCATAAGTCTCCCGTATGATCTTTGGCAATAAGACTTGCGCAGAACTGGTCGTTATCGTTCCTTTAAGTAGCTCGATGCCTACAGTATTTATCCTTCGTCTCAGACTAACCGCCATCTTGACGATCACAGTGCACCTAAGTTGTTAGCCGAGGTGTGACAGCACCACTTCACACCACTGCAGCCAGGTAACTGACAAGGGCGCTCGCCTACACACAGCAGAGGGGTGCAGAGCACTACCGCACACTACCGTGGTCAGGCAGCGAATGTTACTGGGGTAGATTAGTGGATGCTGGGGTAGATCAGTGGATGCTGGGGTACATCAGTTGATGCTGGGGTACATCAGTGGATGCTGGGGTACATCAGTGGATGCTGGGGTACATCAGTGGATGCTGGGGTACATCATTGGATGCTGGGGTAGATCAGTGGATGCTGGAGTAGATCAGTGGATGCTGGGGTAGATCAGTGGACGCTGGAGTAGATCAGTGGATGCTGGAGTAGATCAGTGGATGCTGGGGTAGATCAGTGGACGCTGGCGTAGATCAGTGGATGCTGGAGTAGATCAGTGGATGCTGGAGTAGATCAGTGGATGCTGGAGTACATCAGTGGATGCTGGAGTAGATCAGTGGATGCTGGAGTACATCAGTGGATGCACGAAACAAATACAAACTAAAACACACTTAATATCACAAAGAACTTATTACTCAAGAATCAAAATAATACATAAAAAAACCTACTATATTATACCTACATTCCTAAAAAGTGTTATATAGATCATAACGAGACCTTGAGCTCTACATCCACACTTGGCAAGATAACCACAAGGTGGATGCCATAATGCCTCAATGAAAACCAGGAAACCATACCAAACCCACATTCACAACACTCTCACGAGCCCCCCCAAGGAGGCGAGCTCGCTGTGACCCCCTGACTCCCTCGCAACCTATGAAAACCCCTTCACTCACTCATTATCATTCACAGATTTACAAGAATTCTAACGGTAGCATTCTATACCCCTCTGAGAAAACCTGATCGCACTCCTCCCCTACAAATTTCTGTTACGACACATCGTACGATAAGAACGTTACCGCAAGAACCTTCCTTCGTTCTTCACTATCCCCTCTCCCCCTCATCACCCACGACATATATATATAATAAAATGGGTACCTGGGTGTTAGTCGACTGGTGTGGGTGGCATCCTGGGTGTTAGTGGACTGGTGTTGGTCGAATCCTGGGCGTTAGTCGACTGGTGTGGGTGGCATCCTGGGTGTTAGTGGACTGGTGTGGGTGTCGTCCTGGGTGTTAGTGGACTGGTGTGGGTCGCATCCTGGGCGTTAGTGGACTGGTGTGGGTGGCATGCTGGGTGTTAATGGACTGGTGTGGGTTGCATCCTGGGCGTTAGTCGACTGGTGTGGGTGGCATCCTGGGTGTTAGTGGACTGTTGTGGGTGGCATCCTGGGTGTTAGTGGACTGGCGTGGGTGGCATCCTGGGTGTTAGTGGACTGGTGTGGGTGGCATCCTGGGTGTTAGTGGACTGGTGTAGGTGGCATCCTGGGTGTTAGTGGATTGGTGTGGGTGGCATCCTGGGTGTTAGTGGACTGGTGTGGGTGGCATCCTGGGACACTCACCTAATCTGCCCGACATGCTCAGCATAACAAGGGGTTTTCTATATAGTAGTATGTCATTCATTGTTCGCATCTCTATTTGGCCGTGTGGACAGGCTGCGCAGACGCTCATGATTGAGTTGGCTTGTGCGCAGTTTACCTGTTTGAGCTGCTACCCCTGGCATTAGCTGGTGAAAACTTTGTTTTCCAACATGGCGCTGCATAGCAGCAGGCGCATCGACACTGTCTGCGTTGAGTTGACCCGTGGGGCTGTCACGTAAGCCACGATGGATTTGTTACTACCGGCGATTATCCGTGATACCTACGGTATCGCAAATGAAGAGATATGTGGTGTAGCACTTAATGGAACGACACGGATCTTCGTTAAAATGACGTCAGCAAATGTCTACGAAGCGGTGGTTGATAAGTATCAAGAGACCATTATAGCCGTCAATTCAGCTGTATCAGTACGTCTTCATGATGTATCTCGACATTACACATGGGTAAAAATCAGGAATGTGCCTTTTGAGGCGACTGATTTTGTTATAAAATATGAACTACATAATTATGGTACGGTTCATATGGCCTCTGCAGGTCGGTGGGCAGCTGGACCTTATGCTGGAAGTTTGGAGGGAACATATTCAGTCAAAATGACCTAACGCCATCCTATACCATCCTAGCATTTCGAACTCAAGTATATGTAACATATGCGGGGCAACGTCATACGTGTCAGCTGTGTGGGTCGTATGACCACATAGTGGCGCAGTGTGGTAAGCGTCGTGGGAATCTCCAACTATCACAACAGCGACAATCGGAAGAGGTCGAGGAAGGTGAGGGACGAGAACAGTCTTAAGCTAACCTGTCTCGACAACGGTCATCTTGGAGTGATGAGGTAGAAAAAGCACAGGAGAATGCTTTGGAGGATGCAATACAGCGAGGAGAATCACCGTCACTGGACATAAATAAAGTATTTGAAGAGACTCTTGCCCACTATGGGGGAAGAGGATGTAGCGGCGTCTTTAGTGAAGGCACTGGATGTTTTGTTAGAGGAGTCATCGTCAACCATGTGGAAGATCCAGGTGCAATTTTGGGATCGGTTGAGCATCATGGTGATGCGACGGATGAAAGCATTGAGTCTAGTGTGTCGCATGGTGTGATGGTGAATGTAGCAGAAGTGGAGGTGCATCACGATAGTACTAAAGAAAATCCCAATGCAGGTGGAGGGTAGGACGCGAAAGCGAACTGCGACCCATCGGGCTCAGACGACGTGCTTACTCCTGTCCAAAGGCCAGGGAAAAAGTCTTGGGCGGATGTACAGAGGAAAGGGAACAGTGAATCCACGAAACAAGAGTTTATCTAGGTGGTTCCCAAAAAAGAGGGGAGGGATAGAGGTGTTGTAAAATGTATAAGTGAAAAGTCTATACCTAGAACGAAAGGAAAATCCCATTAATTGACTTTAAGGTTTTGACAATAAATATTAACGGTTTGAGATCTGAGCGGAAGCGAAAGTGGTTTAATGAATTTTTGGTGCGTCTAGATGTGGACGTGGTATTTCTCCAAGAACACAATTACAGAATTGGATACAAGTTAGAAATGGATGGTTACGATGCGTATATGGAATATGCGATGAGGTTAAAAGAGGGCGTCGCCATTCTGGTAAAGGAAGTTAGTAGTTAGTTTAATATGTTTATTATGCACCCCATACCCATCCTGTGGGCGGGTAGTCAAAAAATTACTGAGGTACATAATTGGTCCAGGGACTGGACTCCAAAGTTTTGACAGCTGAGCAAGTTACAACGGTAATGAACTAGATCTGGTCATAATCATGACCAAGTTTCAAAGGTAATGACTCCAGGTAGAGCTGGTCACACTCATGAATAATTGCATAGGTAATGAATCATAAAACACATTAATCATGAGAATTTACAAAGGTAATGAGCTCCAGGTAGAGCTGGTCAAAATCATGACAAGTTTCAAAGGAATGAAATGATAAACACGTTATCACATGATTACAATCATAGACAAATTACAGAGTAATGAGCAGTTAACAAACATAGCAGGGAATTCATCCATTGCCCAAACAACAGATGTTGCTAGGTGCCTGTCTCTCCTCGGTAGACAGCCATTGCAAACAGCAGCAAGTTGCCCCGGGATCTGCTGCTTGCACGAGCACCATCGACCCTCCCCAAGAGGTCCAAGAAGCCAGTGACTCCGTTAGCAGGCCGATGGAGAGCTCCCCTAGGGACATTGTCAGCGTCCTGGTGGACGCCAAGTAGATTGAAGATCCCAGGCCCTCGTGTGCACGGATGTTGAAGCTTGAGGAACTGAGTACACACTGCCTGTGGCACACCTGACTGCTGCCTCGCGGTCGAACTCCACGATGCTGTCCCTGTAGTGGAAGTTCCTGTGAGCCCGGCACTCCCTGCAGTGCCAATCGCTGACATCGTGGGTTAGGGAGAAGTTACCCTCTACAGATGGGGTGGCGCTGGGAGTTGGGTGGGTGAGGTGGGGGAGATGCCAGGGGTGAGGCGTTATGAGAGGGTCACTAATTACTACACACGCCCTCCCCCTCCCCCCCAGCGGAGAGGGGGGAGGCGCTGACTGGTCCTGACTCGAAAACACCAAACCCTCTGAAACTGCACAACACTTCAACTATTTACGCTGAACGATGCACTGGGATGTCCGTTCGCTGCTCTGGTATCTTCTCAAAGCATTCACACTGAGTTTCTGTTAAGTAGGGACCTGGTCAGCCTCTTTGACCAGGAGCTATCCTTGAAAATCCCGCAGCTAGCCCGCTACACACCCTGCCGTGTCGGCCATGTTGAACCCTGTGCTGGTAAAGGAAAATAGCCCGTTTGTAGTACTGCATAGTGAAAGGGGGAGGGGAGAGTGATTAGTGTGGATGGTTTTATGGGGTAGAGTACACATAAGTTTTGTATGTGTATATGGGCCGGCCGAGGGAGATGTACGACTTAAAACTCATTTTGTACAAGATGTATTAGTATATTATCTACGTAGTTTACCAAATGTAGGCGATAATAGGGGCAGCTGGAATTGTGTAATACGACGAAAAGATGTGGAGCCTCAAGGAGCGGGTTGTTGCTTGGGGTTCCTGGGAGATTTATTGACGAGTGTGGGTTTAATGGATGTGTGTGTGGGGGGTGGCATGGTGGAGAATACTTTCATTAGACGAGATTATGCGGCGAGATTGGATAGAATGTACGTGTCTTGTGTGATTACAGTGCGGAGAGTGAATGTGATAAATGTGGTTTTTTGGGGATCATAGAGGAGTTGTAATGGATGTAGATATTGATGGGTGTGCCTAGGAGGGGTCCATCATTTTGGAAATGAATGTAAAGTTATTGAAGAGAGAGGAAAGTCGTTTGTCTTTTGGGCATATGTGGGAACGCCTTGTGGTTGAAGCACCTGGAGATGTGGCTTTGGTTAATTGGTGGGAAACGATAGCCAAAAAGCAAATTAAGGAATATTATATTAGTCAAGGGGTGAGATATAATCAGTTACAGTATGGTTTCCAACGATATTTAGAGGGCAGTTGTGCGACTGCTATGTACAAGCAAATACTAATTATCCTGTTATAGAAATTGAAAGAATTAAGGAGCAACTAAGAAATTTACAAAACGAAAGGGTTGATGGGGAAAGGCTTAAGGGTGGAATCGAAGAGGTTTTTGGGAGAGTCGGCCGTCGGTCGTGTGTGTTGAGGAATCAACACAGACGTCGCAAGGCAATGGAGTTAATAGGGTTGAATGTTCAGGTAGGTATGCAGGGGTATAGAGTGAATCAGGAGTTGACGACGACGGAGGGTATGAGTGGGTATATAGATGCTTGGGTTAAATTGAAAACGCAAAGTGTTGGAATAAGTGAAATTGCATGCAGTCAATCGGTAGGTTTGTGCGTTGTGAGCTGATGGAGCATGATCGTTTGATGTTGAGAGGGCCGATAACGGAGTGTGAGACTTGGGAGGCTTTATCTGGGGCGCAATTGGGTAAGGCGCCAGGAATTGATGGGTTGCCCAGCGACTTTTATCTTCAAAATTGGAACGTTTTAAAGGGGTTTCTGGTATGTTTATTCAATATAATGAAGCGGATAGAGTTTTTAGGGGAACAACAAAAATTGGCTGTGGTCGTCCTAGTTCCTAAAGGTGAGCCATTAACGGTTAAAGATTATCATGCAATCTCGTTATTATGTGGGGACTACAAAATTTTTGGAAGGATCTTGGCTAACAGAATAAAAAAAGTCCTGGGCAAAGTGATTGACAAGGGACAATATGGGTGCCGGGCAGGTCTATGTATGAAGGTCACGGTATGATTAGAAGTTTTATTGAAGAAAGAGTAAGATTGGGAGGGAGGGGGGTATTGGCTATAGATTGGGAGGCGGCATATGATAGTGTGGAACAGGAGACGTTTATGGAAGATCATGAGATGGCAGGGGTTTGGGGCGGAAATTATATCATGGGCCAAATTAATGTATCAGGAGGCAACCTTGCGTGTGCAGGTGAATGGGAGGTTGGGAGATCGAATTCAGATGGGAAGGGGTTTGCGTCAAGGTTGTCCCCTTTCACAATTTTTTTTGCTTGTTTTCAAGATCCCTTTTATAGAGGGATAAGGGTTTTATTGGAAGCAAATGGATGGGTAATGTAAGGGTGGGGGAGCGGGCATTGTTGGATATGTCGACGATACGATGATTTTGGTGAGAGAAAACATGGATTTGCTTTGGGTAGAAAAGTTAGTAAAAGTTTTTGAAAAGGCTTCTGGCATGACGATTAATACGGGGAAAACGAAGTATATGAATCTTGGAAAAGGTCACGTGAGGAAGGAATGGTTGCTGACAGGTGGGAAAGGGTGAACCAATAAAGATATGTGGGATCGTTTATGTAAGTGATATCAAGTTAGCACAACAAATAAATTCCGTGCGTATCGTTGATAGTGTTCTGAAGCGCCTCGGTGGTTTAAGAGCTGCTAGTTTAAGTTTGCAACAAACGGTGATTACAACGAATGTGCTATTATATTAGTAAACTGTGGCATGATGCAGTAATATTTCCGATACTTCGTTGTGAGTTAAAAAGGTTACAAAAAAGTGTTTTCAGATTCATTTGGGGAACAGTGAGCGAATGGTTAAGTAGAGCGGTTGTCACACTCCCGTTGGCCGTGGAGGGCGGGTCTTATAGATGTCGAAAAGAGGATAATAAGTATGTATTTAAAACGTAGTTATGAGCGGGATGGGGGGACGGCGAAAGAAGACGGTCTTCATAGGATACATCAGGATATGCGACGGTGGTGGGGGGTAGGGGAGTTTCATGATAGGTGAGGCAATCTTACGAGTCTTCATAAACGTGAGGGATCCATCACATATTAAATTGAGAAATCTTGATAGGGTAGATAGTAAGGCTGTGGTAGCGGCGCTAGAAGGTTTATCCGATGTATGATTGGCATAATATTTGGGGGCGTTTTAAACAAATTGCGTTTAAAACCTAAAGTCAGAGAAGTTATGTATGATTTTTTTCATGGATCTTGCCGTCAGGGAAGGTTTTTTATAAAAATAA
>NW_026510314.1:0-14732 GCF_026875155.1 Cherax quadricarinatus | reverse complement strand
CTGTGGAACCTGCCAGGGGGGTGTTGCATTTTTCTGCCAAGTCTTTTGCTTTCGTTGTTTACCTGGTTACTGGAGAGAGTTTCGGGGTCAAATCGCCCCCGCGGCCCGGTCTGTGACCAGGCCTCCTGGTGGATCAGCGCCTGATCAACCAGGCTGTTGCTGCTGGCTGCACGCAAACCAACGTACGAGCCACAGCCCGGCTGAGTGATTTTCGTGCGCAAGTTCGGTACTAGTCCCTCTAGGATTTTCCAGGTGTATATAATCATGTATCTCTCCCGCCTGCATTCCAGGGAATACAGTTTTAGGAACCTCAAGCTCTCCCAGTAATTGAGGTGTTTTATCTCCGTTATGCGCGCCGTGAAGGTTCTCTGTACATTTTCTAGGTCAGCAATTTCACGTGCCTTGAAAGGTGCTGTTAGTGTGCAGCAATATTCCAGCCTAGATAAAACAAGTGACCTGAAGAAAACAAGTGACCTGAAGAGTGTCATCATGGGCTTGGCCTCCCTAGTTTTGAAGGTTCCCATTATTCATCCTGTCATTTTTCTAGCAGATGCGATTGATACAATGTTATGGTCCTTGAAGGTGAGATCCTCCGACATGATCACTCCCAGGTCTTTGACGTTGGTTTTTCGCTCTATTTTGTGGCCGGAATTTGTTTTGTACTCTGATGAAGTTTTAATTTCCTCATGTTTACCATATCGGAGTAATTGAAATTTCTCATCGTTAAACTTCACATTGTTTTCTGCAGCCCATTGAAAGATTTGGTTGATGTCCGCCTGGAGCCTTGCAGTGTCTGCAATGGAAGACACTGTCATGCAGATTCGGGTGTCATCTGCAAAGGAAGACACGGTGCTGTGGCTGACATCCTTGTCTATGTCAGATATGAGGATGATTATTATTATTATAATCAAAAAGAAGCGCTAAGCCACAAGGTCAGAAATGAGGATGAGAAACAAGATGGGAGCGAGTTCTGTGCCTTGTGCAACAGAGCTTTTCACCGTAACTTATTATTTCAATCAAGTTTTTTTTTTTTTTTTGTCTTTGCCACAGAGTGTAATGGGATCCTGAAACAATGATAAGGACAAATGTGACGAATCTTGAATAATACATGGCTTCACATACTTAACAAAGATGACCTTCAACTTCTACAGTGTCTTATTTGTGCAAAGATATTAACAAATGACTCAATGAAGCCGGTGCAAGTCAAGCTTCATCTTACCAAACTTCATGCACAAGTAGCAGGTTAACATATTAAGTAAGTTTATTCAGGTATACACAGATAGTTACATAGATTATCATACATAGCAGCATATGTGTAGAGAACCTGGGATAACCTAAGAAAGTCAGTGACTTATTTCCATTGAGTACTTCAAAGAAAATGTGATGGTTTACAAGAGACTAGAGTACGGATCCTTCTGCCAGCAAAACAGAAGTATTAGTGAAGTGTCTCTGCTGATCACACTTGCCAAAAGTCATAAACTCTTGGAGAGACCTTAGTCAAGCCTTGCAACATGTCTATTATTCGTCTGCTTTTTGGGGAGTCGAACTGGACTAAGGTTCGGCAGGTGTCGCTGCCAAATGACAGTCAAATAACGAATCTGTGATATGTCAACAGACAGTCATGGTCAAGTAGTAGGAAAGAAAAATCAAACTTGTTTTCAAATGAGGTGGATGAAGCAACGGACGTAATTTCTTATTTGCTCTTTGTTTTGTGCCAGCTATCAGTATGAAGATTCAACTGAAGAGGAAGTTCTCTTTTGCCATCCACCTGAAACAGTATCATGCTGGTATTGTAATGAACTTAGTTTCAGTATTTTTTGATAAGGTAGGCCTCTCGTGGGATCAGTTCTGCAAGTTTGTATTGATGCGCTCCTGCATTCCTTGGCCACGAATTACGATTCATTCAACAGGACAGGGACAACTTCCGTGTTGCAGGTACTGCATGATTCTGTGAGGCACGTGTAGGAAAAGTGTACGACAGGTGTTGGACAGATTTTAGAAAAGGTGCAGGCAGGTGTGAGGTGGATACATGACAGGTGTGGAATAGGATAGGTGCAGGAAAAGGGTTATGTGGTGAATGGCAAGTGTAGGACGAGTGTAGGACAGGCGTAAGGCAGATGCAAGAAATTCAGGACGGATGTAGGGCAGACGTCGCAGGTGTGAGGTAAGTGCAGGACAGGTGTAAGGCAGACATAGGCAGGTGCAGGACAGGTGTGGGGAAGGGCAGGTGTAGGGAAGGGCAAATATAGGGCTGCTGTAAGACAGGCGTAGGGCAGGGCGGATACAAGAATCTATAGGACAAGTGTAGGACAGGGCGGATACAGGGCAGCTGTAGGACAGGTGTAGCAGGGAGGAATACAGGGGAGCTGTAGGACAGGTATAGGGCAGATGCAAAACAGATGCAAGACCCTACAGCTTATCAAGGACCACCTTCGCCTTAAATACGTGTGATGACTTAAAGGATTGCAAACTGATGGGTATCATGCAGGTAAAAAAACAGTGCTGTTAAAATTCCAAACTAGCCTACAAAAAAACAACCTACTAAAACATCTATTTCTATGAAAAATGATGTTTACGTCAATGAGTGCCTTACCAAAACGAGACAAAACCTTCTTTATCGGCTAAGAAATTACGCTTTGCCCAAAAAAACCACCAGTGCTTTGTGAGGGATGGAAAATTTGCAGTTAGGAAACAGCCCCCTGGGAAAAAGATACTTCATCTCCACAGAACATGACCTTAAAACATTCCTAAGTGAGGCTGGACTAACAGAATTTAGAGTAAAGTGCAGATAATACCCATAGTCCACCCTTAGTGTTATATTGTTATAAATTTGTGCCCAATAAAAATTTTAATTACCCCAACTACTTTTGATTGTCTTTGTTGTATTCAAAAACCCTTCTACCTCATAGTGTTAATTGGATTTAATATCTACAGAATCTATCTCCTTTTTTACAACTTACCACATCAGTTCCATCTTATTTTTTAAAACTAACCATAACTTTTCTTCCATAATTTACCTCACTTTAAAAAATATCAATTGCCAATTTTTCTAATCTCTATTATTGCCAATTTTTCTTTAAACTTTTGTCAAATTATTTTTAACTTCTTTTATTGCCCTTTTTTATTCCATTTTTTTTTAAACCTAGTTTTTTTCAACTAAAATTTTTTTTATATACTGTCTCCCATCTTACTGGCATTTTAAAACCCAAGTCATTCCCCATTTTTATTTTTTTCATTTTTTTTATTTTTTTTTTTGTTCCTTAATTTGTGTATTTTTACCTGTAAAATTTAAATCTAATTATACTCTAATTCTTGTAAAAACTTATATAAGCCTTTTGTGAAATTACAATTGAGAGTCTTGTTCCTTTATTTTTATTAGTTTAAACCCACGTTTTACTCTAGCTTTTCTAGTCAAAAATTTTAGTAAATCCCAAAATTTTACTATACTAGCCCATAGTCCCAATTTAAATTAGGAGGAGGGTGTATTTGAAATTTTTGTTTTTTATACTTTTGAAAAACCCTGGGTTGAAATATAGTCTTTTAGCTAAATTTACTTTTGTAAAAACCCAAAATTTCACTATATTGGGACCTTTGTGAAAATTAACTAGTGAGAGACGGGTTTTGCTTTTTTTAATTTGTATTTTTATTTTTTGGGTTTTTAAATTTAGTTGTACCATAGCTCATTCTTCCCCAAGACTTTGTCAATACCCAAAATTTCCCGTATTAGACCCTTTGTGCAATTTCTAGTGAGAGGGCTAGGTATTTTTTAAATTTTTAATTTTATATTTTAGATTAAAACCCATTGTCTTTAGCTCCCCTTAGCCAAAACATTTGATCCCAAAAATCATTTTTAGACCCTTTGTTTCAATTACAAATGAGAGTTTTTGTTCTATTTTTTAAATTTTTTTTTTTTATTACTGTTTTTACTGTTGAATTTAGGGTTTATTCCCGACAAACATAGCAACATCAACCTTTTTTTATGTGTTGTATGACTATACCCTTCATTAAAAATAATTTAGCTATATACTTTTCCAAATTCCTACCATACGATATCAGTAGGGAGAACTCAAACCCCAACTCAGGGTATAAAAACCAAAAATTTAAATCTAGAAGATGGTTGAAACACGTTGGGGCCCCGATCTAAACCCCATAATCGGGCACAATCCCCAAAACCCCATTGGGGAAAATTTAAAGCCTTTATTACACGCATACAAGGGAAACCCCTTTCTAAAAAAAGCTAAAAATCTATCGTACTTTAAATACAAATCAGGTCCTTTAAACAAACACTATGATGACCCCGCACTCCCTTTAATTTACTAAAGACACCCCTTTTCCGCATTATTCTTAAAAAGACCTGGTTAAGCAGGAAAAAATAGATATTACCCTTTTACCAGGTTTCACGGGGAATTCACAATGAGAACAAAAACCAAAATTGGGGGTGGTATTTTCAATCTATTACTTAACCAATTTTTTGTCTTAGACCCCCTTGTTTTGGTTTTAAAATGGGGGAAAATTTTTTTGCTAATTTTTTCTGTAAAAAACCTTAGACGCCCCATAAACAAAACGGTGCCATTTCCCGGGTTCCCCCACACAAAAAATCCCCAAAATTTTAGTGAGAAATTAAAGGCAATTAAAAAAGAAAAGGCAAATGGAATAAGCACACCCTTTTCTTAGTGGAGACTTCAACAAAAAAAACCCTTGGGGGTTTTAGTGATCAGCCTGTAATGTTTCATTAAAAATTTGAACAACACACTTTCATACCCAAAAATAACTAACCAACCAGGGGTCACTGAGACAAGTGCAAACCTTTAAAAGGGCCAATATGGACCAAAAATACTAGCCCCCCTTAAAAAGGGGTAATCAAGATAGGGACTAAGACCCCTACCCTACCCCTTTCCCCTGACAAAATTAGCAAACCCCACTTGAATACAACAAAGTCTCATTTAGGGCCCTTTACGAGGCTCGTAAGGGAAATTCAAGCTGACCTAGAGATGTTGATTGGCCCACAGAATTCTTTCCCAAAGGGCCAAAAGGTTTGATGGGCTGGACAGAATTTTTTTTTAAAATTTTTAGACTATACAAAAAAACATTGTCCCATAAAAACAAAAAGATCACAAAAAAAAGGCTTGGGTTCCATGGGGTAACCAAAACCCAAACTGAAATCCCTTTTAAAAAAACACCCTATGAAAAGCATTAAGGGGCAGGGGTTAATACACAAAGTACTCTTAAAAAATTTTCATCGCTCTCACCAAAGTGATAAAAAAAACCAAAAAAACTATACTACCCCGTTTGGGTTTTTAGATATAGTTTTTTCGTTCTGATCAGCCGGGCTTTTGGCTCGTACGTTTGGGTTTTCGTGCGGGCCCGCAGCAAAAAAGCTGGTTGGTAAGGGGCTGATCCCAGGGGCCCGGTTTTACCGACCCGGGGCCCCGGGGGGGGTTGACCCCCGAAACCCTTTTCCGGGCTCCGGGATATAAAAAAAAACCTGGAAAAAAATCTCTCGATTCTAGGGACCCAAATGGAAAAAAAAAACCAAAAATAATTTTCCCAAATAAATAATGAAACCACTACATCCCCACGGGAAAAGTACCCCAAAAAAAGTTTTCCAAAATAGGATTAATCTCGCAGTAAAATCCCCCATACCAAGCCCTGCCCGGGGTTTCCTAGATGGAAATTTCCCTAAATTTTTTTTATTTGAAACCAAAATGGCCCGGGTCACTGGATCATTAAAATACTTTTAAAAATAATTTGGGGAATTGTCCAAGGTCCCACCCTTAGGGAAAGTGAGCGGGCCCCCCTGTCCTTTCGCATGCTATTTATTTTTTTAAAAGTCAATAGGGACTAGCCCCTTCCCCAAAAAATTTAAGATGGCAAGGGTTACCCAATACTTTAAAAGGGGGTGGGCCCTTTCAGACTTTAAAAAAAATATAGGCCAAAATCTTTAATTTTAATTTTCTATCCAAAAACTTTGGAAAAAACTCGTGCGGAGGGGCTGTATTCATTTTTAAAAGGCTCAAAAAAACCCCAAACCCCCGCAGTTTGGATTCAGGGAAAAAAAAAGACTAATGATGCAACATAAAAAGCTAGATTGCTTTTTCACAGCATTGGAAAAAAAAGGAAAAAATCCCCTAGGAAAATTTTTTTTGGTAAGAAAAATTTTGACACAGTAGACAAAGACATCCTTCCCCCCAAATTGATCCCCTACGGTATAAGAGGCCCTGTGCTTGTTATTTAAATCTTACATTATAATAGGTATCAGTACAAACACCATTAAGGGCCCCAGCATCGGGAACAGGCCCCCTTTATTTTGGAGTTCCGAGGGAAGTGTCTTGGGCCCGCTTTCCTCAATACATCAATTTACCCTTCCCAAAGTATCCCCAACCCCCTGAAACCAATTTTCTTTGCTGGACCGACTTATTTCTCATCCCCTAATTTTGCCCCCCTCAAACCATTGTGAATGGGGGGCTATTAAAATTTTCGATTGGATGACAGCCAATAAACTTACGTTAACACTGACAAAACAACCCACTATATTATGTTTGGTAGCGAGCAGGGGGGATGACAAATTAACATTTAAGATTGACAACCCCTCTAATTTCCAGAAATAATGGGGGAAAATTCCTAGGGTTTTTTCCTTGAAAACAACCGGATTTAGACCATATCCGCATATAGCCAAAAAAATATCCAAAAAAGGTTGGGATCCCCTCCAAGATACGTATACGTGCCGCAAAAAAGCCCTTTTTTACACATACCATCACTTATTTATCCCAAATCAAACCCATGCTATTTGTTTTCTTGGGGTTTAACTGCAGCAACACACCTAAAAAAAATAATAACCCCAAAAAAAAGCTGCAGTAAGAAAATCACTAAAAACCCAAACCCCCGGCAACAAAACCCCCCCCCTTCAAGGGTCATAAATTTCTCCCGTTTAGTAAATCCCCCCTTACTAAGCAATCTCATTTCAGGGCCCTTTAAAATCTAATTTAACCTTGACCTAAAATGCTTTCCCTTTATAGTTTGGACGAACCCCCAAAGGGATAAAACCAGACTAAAAATTTTCTACGACATTCCCCCTGTCCGACTAACCCTTTTCAAAAAAATTTAAAGGGATGCAAAGGGCCCCAAAATCTGGAATTTCCCCATTGAGAAAATCTAGAATGCAGACACATTCATCACCCTTTAAAACTCCATTAGAAAAAAATTTTCTCCCGTTTCACCCCGTCAAATAACTATCGAATACCCCTGGTGGTTCACCTTACACTCAATCCTCATTTGGGCCAAAAAACAGAAATATTAATCTCAGTCTTTAAAATAAAGAATTCCGTGATACCCCAATACTGAAAAAAATATGTACTGTGCAAAAAAAAGCATTCACATTGCTAAAAATCACAAAATTGTATTTAGTCACTTAGCCCTAATACCAACTTAACCCCATAATTTTAATTTTTAACCCAAATTAAAAATAAAAAAAAGTATGCCCGAAATGCCCAGCCCTGTAAGGGGTTTGTGGTACACTCTGAAATCACAATTTTTTTTAAATGTAAAAAAAAAATAACCCAAAATTTTTTTAAACTCAGCATTTTAAACCCTTTAAAAGAGAATAAATTTGAATTGAAATTTAAATTTAAAAGGTTTACCACAGGAAAAGGGCCGGGTTTGACAGTTGTAGGGCGGCGTTTTGGGCGGTGTAGGGCCGGGGTTTTGGGAAAGGTGTAGGGGGCGGGATGAAAGGGGTTTTTGGGGGAACATATGGAAAGGGGGTAAAACGGTTTTAGGAAGGTGTGGGGCAGGAGAATGTTTTTTCAGTCGTGCGCGCCCTTTTAAACCCGCACACATCACTTAATGATGATCAATTTTCCATTGACTTTTTATTAGGATGGAATGTGTAGTGTTAGAGGGGGGGAGGGATGGTTTAAGTTAGGGGATGGTTTAATGTTGGAGGGATGGTATTAATGCTAGAGGGGTGGTATTTAAAGGTTTGGGGGGAAAGGTATTAATGTTGGAGGGGGGTGGAAATTTTGGGGGGGTGGTATTAATGCTAGAGGGATGGTAATTTTAGAGGGATGGTATTAATGTTTGGGGGGTGGTATTAATGTTAGAGGGGGTGGTTTAATGTTGGGGGGGATGGTATTAAAGCTAGAGGGATTTGGAAATTTAATTTTAGAGGGATGGTATTAATGTTTTGAGGGGGTGGGATTAATGTTGGAGGGATGGTATTAATGTTGGGGGATGGAAATTTAAGCTAGGGGGGATGGTTTTAATTTTTGGAGGGGGGTGGTATTAATGTAGAGGGGGTTTTAATGTTGGAGGGGTGGGATTAATGTAGAGGGGTTTGGGATTTTTAAAGTTGGGGGGGGGAGGGGGGGTTAATGTTGGAGGGATGGTATTAAGTTGGAGGGTGGTTTTTAATGCTAGAGGGTTTGGGAATTTAAAATTTTTTAGGGATGGATTAATGCTGGGGGTTGGGATTAAAAGTTTTGGGGGGAGGGTATTTAAAGCTAGAGGGGTGGTTTTAAAGTTGGGAGGATGGTTTTAATGGGTTGGGGGATGGTATTTAAAGTTGGAGGGATGGTTTAAGGGAGAGGGTTTGGGATTAATATTGGAGGGATGGGATTTTAAAGCTAGGGGAGGGTTTTTTTTTTGGGGGATGGTTTAATGTAGAGGGATTTGGGATTAAAGTTGGGGGATGGTATTAAAGTTGGAGGGATGGTATTAAAGTTGAAGGGAGGTTTAAGTTTTAAGGGATGGTATAATTTTGGAGGGATGGTTTAATGTTTTGGGGGGATGGTATTAAAGTTGAAGGGATGATATTTAAAGTTGAAGGGTGGTTTTAATGTTGAAAAGGGGTTTGGGTTTTAAAGTTGAAGGGGTGGGTTTTTTGTTGAAGGGATGGTAAAAATGGGTTTAAGGGATGGTATTAATGGTTTTAAGGGTGGTATTAAAGTTTTGGGGGGGTGGTAATTTTAAAGTTGAAGGGTTTTTTAATGTTAAGGAAAAGGTTTATGGGTTTAAGGGATGGTATTAATGTTGAAGGGTTTTTATTAAGTTGAAGGGTGGTATTAAAGTAGAGGCATTAGAGGTTTGGAGATTAAGGATTGGGGTCTGAGCTTGGGTTTGGGGAGACTGGGGGATGAAAAGCTGAGGGGATGAGGAGAAAGAGGGGACTGAGGGAGGGGGATTTAGGACTGAGAGACTGGGGGGATGAGAAACTGGGGGACTGAGAGGGCTGGGAGGATTTAGAGATGAGGAATTTAAAGGGGGTGAGGGACTGAGAGACTGAGGGGATGAAAGACTGAGTGGCGAGAGATGAGGGGGGTGAGAGATTGGGATGGAGGGGCTGGGAGTGAGGGGGGTGAGAGACAGAGAGAATTGGGGGGGGTTTTAGGGAAATGAGGGAGGGAGGGAATGAGAGGGCTAAGGGGACTTTGGGCTGAGAAAACTGAAAGGGGCTGAGAGGGCTGAGAACTGAGGGGAATAGAGATGAGAGATGGGGATGAGAGGGGCGAGGCTGAGGGGACTGAGAGATGAGAAAAATTTAGGGGACTGAGAGAAATGAGGGGACCCGAAAGACTGGGGACTGAGAGGATGGGGGATGAGGGAAAATGAGAGACTGAGAGAATGGGGACTGAGAGTAAGGGATGAGAGGACTGAGGGATGAGGGGGGTGAGAGGGGCCCGAGGGGATGAGGGGACTGAGAGGATGAAGGGGGCTTTAGGGGTGAGAGACTGAATGGATGGGGGATGAAGGGGTGAGAGGATAAGCGGGCTGAGGGGGACTGAGTTTTTGAGGGACTGAGATACTGAAGGGGAAATGGGGGGGGTGAGGAGAATGAAGGGACTGAGGACTGAGGGGAATGAGAGATGAGGGGGAAAGAGGGGATGAGGGAAGGAGAAAGGGGGTGAGAGGAAATTTAGGGGGGTGAGAGGGGCTGAGGGGATGAGGGGGCTGGAGGGGCTGAAGAAGAGGGGGCTGAGGACCCGAGAGGGCTGAGGGACTTTAGAGATGAGGGACAGAAGAGGGGCTGAGAGGGGAGGGGACTGAGGAGACTGGAGATGAAGGGGCTGGGGGAGGGTGAGAGAGAGGGGCTGAAAAGATGGGAGGGTGAGGGGGGGAGAGGACTGAGAACTGGGGGATGAGAGACTGGGAGACTGAAGGGACTGAGAGGACTGAGAGACTGAGGGACTGAGAGACTGAGGGACGGGAGAGGACTGAGAGACTGAGGTGACTGAGAGACTGAGAGACTGAAGGGACTGAGAGGACTGAGAGACTGAGAGGACTGAAGGGACTGAGAGGACTGAGAGACTGAGAGGACTGAGATACTGAAGGGACTGAGATACTGAAGGGACTGGGGGACTGAGGAGACTGAAGGGACTGAGAGGACTGAGAGATTAGGAGTGAAGTTGATGTTGAAGGATGAGGTAGGGAGTATAAGTGTCTGTAGACTCATGAAAAGACTTATGAAACACAGAGAGAGAGAGTGAAGGGGAGAAGGGAGGAAGAAGTGAGAGAGAAAAGGGAGTGAAGGGGAGAAGGGAGGAAGAAGTGAGAGAGAAACAGGAGTGAAGGGGAGAAGGGAGGAAGAAGTGAGAGAGAAACAGGGAGTGAAGGGGAGAAGGGAGGAAGAGGAGTGAGAGGGAAAAGTATAAGGATGAAAATAGACAGCAAAAAAAAAAAAAAAAAGTCACAATTTACTTACCTGGAGTTTACCTGGAGAGAGTTTCGAGTGTTATAATTGCCAGTAAATGGGACGCAACTCTCGTACTGGCCACAAGTTGAAGAAAAAACATTCGTTGCTGAATAAACTTTTATAATTTACCTGGAGTTTACCTGGAGAGAGTTCCGGGGGTCAACGCCCCCGCGGCCCGGTCTGTGACCAGGCCTCCTGGTGGATCAGAGCCTGATCAACCAGGCTATTATGCTGGTGCACGCAAAACCAACGTACGAGCTACAGCCCGGCTGGTCAGGAACCGACTTTAGGTGCTTGTCCAGTGCCAGTTTGAAGACTGCCAGGGGTCTGTTGGTAATCCCCCTTATGTATGCTGGGAGGCGGTTGAACGGTCTCGGGCCCCTGACACTTATTGTATGGTCTCTTAACGTGCTAGTGACACCCCTGCTTTTCATTGGGGGGATGTTGCATCGTCTGCCAAGTCTTTTGCTTTCGTAGTGAGTGATTTTCATAATGACAAAATTTTGCTGTGTTGAGCTTTATAAAGTTACATGGGTATGGAAGAGTCTTATAAGCATGACTGAATAAAACAGACACAAATGAAGTATAATGCGAACCTGTATTTCGCCCACTGTTTGGGCGAAACGTTGTGAGTAAAGAATCGCTTTATACTGCATTCGTGTCTATTTTTCCATCGTGACAGTATCTCATACCATTTATCTCTGTGAATGAATAAAGTTGAACCACTTGCCCTGCAACGTGTCATTTCTTCTACTCCATTAAGCAATATATCAGTTCCACACTTTAGCATGGGGAGCAATACAAGGTATGCATGTCCTTCAATACGTTTCCAGTAATATGTATTATTCCAGTACCAATGTTATGGCCAGGCACAGAGCGAGGCGGTCAGTGGCTGAATCAATGTTTACCTCACGGCCAAGGCCAGTGACAGCAACGACACGCCCGTGACATACCTGTGACCAGCTTTTAGAGGTGTACTCATGCGTCCATAAGCAGTCGTCGGGCTTCCCTGCTTACTGATCAAGCCGATTGCGTGTGAGTTTACTATCGTTCTTTGTGATGTGTTCGGTGAAAGTTTGTATATCTACCTCTGTTTTATGTTGTACGTTTTGACCTCATTGTATGAGGTAACAATTTCCGAATGTTTTGGCAAAATATGTATAAATATTTACAGTTTGATTTTTCTTCCAATGACTCATGATAAACATAAGAACATAAGATGGAGATACGGCGATTGACTGAGGAAAACAAGAGGATTCGTAGTAGTCCTCCTGTTTCGAGTCCTCAGGTCAAGAAGGGAACGTGGTCAGTGGCTGGACAGCATGGGACGAAGCTGACAATCAAGAAGGCGAATGGAAAGGTAGAAACAATGAAGAAGAAAGAGACTGCTGTGGAAACATCTAATGCATTCTCTGTGCTACCCTACGAATGTGAGTCGACTACTGGAAACGTCACAACGAATGACACCGAGAAAGGTAAGAATATTGTTGTTGTTGGGGATAGCCAGGTTAGGTACATGGATAGGGCGTTCTGCTTGAAGGACAGAAGTAGGAGACAAAGGGTATGCTTTCCTGGGGCTGGGATGGAGGATATTGTTAGCCGGCTTGACAACATCATGAACGGTAATGGGATCAATCCTATTATTTGCCTCAGTGCTAGAGACAATGATGTAGGCAAGCGTAGAAGTGAGGATTTAGTTAGAAAGTTCAGGACAGTTATAGACATAATTAAGAAGAAGGGGGGGCGCCCTGTTATATGTGGCATTTTGCCAAGAAGAGGTGTTGGTAATGAATGGTTGTCCAGAGCAATTGGTATTAATTGTTGGCTGGATAAACACTGTAAGGATAATGCAGTACCATTCATTGACAACTGGAAAAAACTTCTATGGCCGAAATGACATGTATGCCAGGGATGGGGTTCACTTATCCAGGGCAGGTGTGGGTTTTCTTGCTAGCTCAGTTGATGGGGTTGTTGGACTTTAAACTAGGATTAGTTAGAGGTATTGGGTTTAGAAATGATAATAATGAGTATGGATATATTGACTTATGCTCTGATATTAAGAATCTTAATAGTAACTGTCATGGAGTAACTCTGGGTAATGATAATTTCAGAAATTGTGTAAAAACAAAGATGAATAGGAAAAATGCGCAGAAGAAAAAACATTTGTTGGTATTTTATGCTAACAGTCGAAGTGCAAGAAATAAGATTAATGAACTACGTTTGGTAGCATGTGCTGGGAACTTTGATGTTATTGCATTAACCGAAACATGGTATGATTTAAAGAGCCGGGATATGATTGCTGAGTGTAATATTCAAGGGTTTAAGCTCTTCCATGTGGATAGATGTGATGGGAAGGGGGGAGGAGTTACATTATATGTTGCATAAAAACAGGTATAAAAATAGATGGAACAGTAACAGAATCTCTTTGGGTAGAGTTTGTAGAGGGTCAAGAAAAACTATTTCTAGGTGTAATCTACCGACCTCCAGGCTTGGATCACGATAGAGGGAGACTTCTTTGGGACGAAATTGTTAGGGCTTCTAGACACAATAACATAGTGATAGTAGGGGATTTTAACTTTAGTCAAATTGACTGGAATTCTTTGACAGGTAATCTAGAATCCAGTGACTTTATGGAAACAGTTCAGGACTGTTTTCTGAAGCAGTGTGTAACAGAGTACAGGGGTAACAATTTGCTGACCTAGTCTTGTCAAATAAGGGAAAAACACTCGTAAATATTGGGAGATCACTGAAGAGCTTGGCGCAAGTGATCACAAATCCATCACTTTCAGCACTAACTGGGAATACAAGAATAATGATAATACGGTAAAAATCCCAGATTTTCGTTCTGCCGATTACAATGGACTTATGGAACACCTGTCAAATCTCGATTGGGGTTATCTAGCTAATGATTTTATTGACGATGATCATACTCATGATTATGAAGGGATCTGCATTTATGTTTTTTTTTTAATAATGTGCAACGTGTTCAGAGTATATACATTCCCCAGAGAGAAATTAGGTCTAATAATAAAAGATCCGAAATGGTTTAATAGGAGGCTAAAGCATCTATTAGGGGAGAAAAGGGGAATTTATAGGCACATCAGAAGAGGAGAGGTTAACCTTACTGACCAATATGTCCAGCTTAAAAGAAAAGTAAAAGGGATTAGAAAGGCTAAAAGTGACATGAAATTAGAGTTGCTAATGAATCAAAAAACTAATCCAAAGGGGTTCTTTCAAGTGTATAGGACGAAGGTGAAGGAAAAAGTAGGACCTCTGAAAACTGGGAATGGACAGCTGACAGATAAACTGGAAATGTGTTCCTTATAATGACTATTTTTTGTCAGTTTTTACACAGGAAGATGTAAATGAGATTCCAGTAATTAACAATTATTTGGTTCCTGATGAATTTAAATTAACTAATATTACTGAACGAGGGACATGGTTATTAAACAGATAGACAAACTGAAGCAAAATAAGTCCTCGGGACCCGATGAGTTGTTTTCCAGGGTACTTAAGGAATGCAAGATGGAGTTAGTCAGCCATTAACGAGTGTGTTTAATGCGTCCATCCTTACGGTGTTGTGCAGAGTTGTGGAAGATGACTAATGTGGTTCCTATATTCAAATCAGGGGATAAGTCCACTCCTTCAAATTACCGTCCAATAAGCCTGACATCTATAGTGGGCAAGTTATTAGAATCAATTATAGCTGACATTACATTATTAGAAGTCATCTTGAAGAGCATAACTTGATAAAGAAATCTCAGCATTTTGTGAGGCTTACTCAGCCTGTAACAACTTCAGACAGTATTACCAAGGCGGCTCCTCCTCAGGAAAATTAATGAATAGAAAAAGAAATAATAACAGACAAACATAAACACTTTGTTATATATAAAATATAAAATATAAAACACTTAAATATGAAATATTAATCCTCCTTAAAGAAAATGAAAAATGAAAAATATAAATGATATCTGAATTCAACGCTAAAAATTATTATATATATTATATAAAAATTATATATTATATATATTATATATATATATAT
>NW_026510313.1:0-13836 GCF_026875155.1 Cherax quadricarinatus | reverse complement strand
AAATAAAAATAACCCGCACATAAAAGAAGTGCTTCTTTTATGTGCGGGTTATTTGTGTATAGGTATTAGAACCTGTGTTTCTGAATTATGCAATACATACCAGATGGGATTGAGTCCAATGTATCCCTTTTTGCTGATGTAAAACTAATGAGAATAAAAGCAGATTAGAAGAAGAAAAGCTGCAATGGATCTGGACAAACCACAAGATTGTTCAGATATGTGGTTACTTGAATTCAACCCCAAAAAATGCAAGGTTATGAAGATAGGGAAAGGGGCAAGATCAGACATGTATTATAGACTTGGGGGATAGAGACTGCATACCTGACTCAGAGAGAGAGACCCAAGAGTGAGCATAGTGTCCAGTATATCACCAGAGGCTTACATCAACCAAATTAACCTTTGTGTTTGTCTGGCAAATCCAAGAGTAGCCTTCAAAAATCTCAAAAGTCATTCTGAGCCATTTTATACAATATATGTCTGGCCCATCTTGGCATGTGCAGTTCTGGCATAGAACCCACACTTTAAAAATCAAACTTCAGAAACCAGAGAAAGTGCAGAGGTATTCAATGAGACTAGTTCCAGTGCTATGGGGTACAAGCTCTAGGAGAAAGGCTAATAATTGAATCTAATGACATTGGAAGATAGAGAAAACCAAGGGAGATATATAACAGCATACAAAATACTCAAGAGGAATTGACAAATTGTTTGAAGGCAGGAAACAAGTACTCGAGGGCAAACATGCAAGTTAAAAACACAGATGAGCAACAGGGATCTTGGGAAACATTTCTTCAGTCTCAGGGTAGTCAGGAAATGGAATGACCTCAATGAGTAGAAGTAGGCTCCATACATAGTTTTATGAGCAAGAACAGTAAGTCCCATGAGGAGAGAAGGGAATGAATCATACAAGCGGTAAGTAGAGAGGGAAGGGCAAGGAGCAGCGACTCAACCCTGCAATACAAAGATGGGTACACACCTATGTACCCACACCTACACCCCATACCCCCCCAACACACACCCCTCTTGAAATACTGGAGATCAATGGTGTCAGGGAAGATATAGGGGGGCTTCTTTGTTCTGTTTATGGCTAAAGAATGGAAAAATTTGAACAGTATAATTTTTATTCTAGGGTTAACAAATTTACATATCATCAATAAAAAAGACTGGTGAAAGCACTACATGTCCATATATGAAGGTCAGGTATACAATTCATGTTCAAAACCCAAAGGACATGAAAACAGAAAAATAAAGAGAGATGAAAGTTTATGATAGGAGTCTGATGATTAACAGTTAGATGAAGGCAATAAAGGAAAGTGTTGGAGTGATAGCAAATGACAGATGAAGTTCTTAGGTGGTACAGATAGAAGAAAATAGTCAGCTCAGGGTTGGGCTGTGAGAGTAGGAAAAATTCTCAAAAGCATTCAAAGGTTTTTTCAATGGTAGTGTATAGGTACATGATCCAGAAGAGACAACCATGAATACTGTGACAAGACAGCAAGCAAAAATATGGATTACGAAATTTACGAACATAAAGGAGCATGGGGTATTGTATGACAGTGATTAACAGAGACCCTAAATATTCATTTCTTCTATAGAGAATGTAATGACATAGGCATGACTGATCCAGAGAAAATCCATAAGCACTTTATGAAAGAAAAGGCAATATATATACCAAAAAACATACCCCTTGTAGTAGTGAAGGTCCTGGCTGAACTTCAGAACTATTTTCAGACTGCTGAAAGTGTCGCTGCAGAAAGATTGGTTGTGACACTGCTCTCCATATTTGGTATGTATCATTAAACCTGAAGGATCTTCTTCTGTTTCATTATCATCTACACCTGTGTCTGATCCAAAAGTCATGTAGTCCAACCCTGTGTCTGGTAATGTATTACTATCTTCATCGACCATTTCTTCTTTAACCATACTTTCATCCATCACTGTCTGAGAAAAAATGAGAGATGGGAACTAAATTCAAAACAATGTAATTTACTAATTACATAAATTAAAGGGAATTTGTTTAACTGAGCCTGACACTACTGTGCTAAAGTTGGCATAGAGGAAAATTAAATTCAAGCACAACACTTATTACTATCACTACAGTTACTATAAAGTCATTCATGACTTAATACATGAATTGGTACTGCAATAAGAGCAAACTCAATATATTAATATGATTAAGAAAATGCCTTAAAATAATATTTATGCATGCAAAAAAACAGTAACAAAAATATACTGAAGAGAAAATTTTCAATATATACAACAAATTATATTTATTTTACTATTTCTCTGCATTGTAGTCTTGAGCTATTCTTTAACTCTTTCAATGTCCATCACATAGATCTGCGTTACTGATGTAGGTCCCTCATGTAAATCAAACATTGTGAGTACAGCTCCCTCTGATAAGTTTCGAGCGATACATTTTGGCCTAGATATGAGAGAATGGGTTTGTGCAGCATGTGTGCACAGTATAAAAAAATACTGCCCCATGCAGAGCATGATGGGAAAAGCAAAACTCCAACTTTATGTTTCATTTAACCCTTGACTGTCACAACCCCCAATCCTGAGGTGTCTCCTGGTGTCACAAATTAAAAAAAAAAAAAAAAAATTCTTATGAAATAATAGAGAATCCTCTCCCGATTGTAATGACACCAAAAAAAAAAAAAAAAAATTTGATGGAAAACTGATGGAATTACGCTTCATGAAGTCAGCGACCTCAGCGGTATTTACAAAAGGCGATTTCGCCCAATTGAAGCCCTATTTTCGACTAATTCATTGTTCCAGTCGACCAAACTCATAGCTATTTCTTTAGAACTCCGTTTTTTCTATCAAACTGAGTACAAGAAACTGCCCATTTACTGATTTCAACTACCCAATAACATGGTCAGAAATTTGCAATTTGGCCAATTTCATGAAAATTAAAAAATATGACAATTTCAAAATAAGGTCCAGAATGAACAATGCAGACATTCCTGGCTCTAAAATAACATTTTCTTTGTTCATCAGTCATGTCTCCAGGCCCTCTGATATTACTCTTGCTTTCTATTTTGAATTTTTATTTCAAACAAAAAATAGACGATTTACTGTTATGCAGAATACTGCAATACTGTAATAATTGTACAAATAATGTCAACCCATTCATGACTGCATATTAGAATGGCTATTTGGACATTTATTGGACAATGACATCATTTGTTTACTTTTGAACACTGGCAAAATCAAACATTTCCCCTACTTTGAGCTCCATTTCCAGTTTTTTTTTTATAGTAAAACAATCAAAATCACTCTATTTCTATAATATGTTTCCATTCTATCAAATGAGACCAAGAAAACAAGAATACAACCATAAATACTCACACAAAATAGACCACAAAGTCGGCATCTTAATTAAAAAAAAAACGGTCAGTTTTTTTCTCATTATGCACTGCGTGCTCAGGATTTTTTTTACATGGTGCCCACTGCCCACAAAGACCCATTCTTCACATGTGGGTTAAACCAGCTTTCTCCTGCTTGATTTAAAAGCCGTTAAAATTTTTATGAGTACAGTGGCCCCCGGGTTTAACATATTTTTTTCATTTCCAGAAGTATTTTTCGGGTGCCAGTACTGACGAATTCTTTCCCCAAAAGGAATACTTGAAGTAGATTAGTCCATTTCGGGCCCCCCAAACTTACACGAACAAACGCACTTAAAAAATACACTTACATAATTGGTCGCATTGGGAGGTGATGTTAAGGGGGGGTTCCATGTTTTATACGTAAAAACCGGTACCTCGTAAAAAGTAAAATAAACAACGGGACACGAAAAAGGGGTTTAACCTTTGAGGTGTTTTTAATTTTATTGACTTTTCTTGGTTTCTTTTTTGGATAGAAAGGAAGAGATATTTACGGGAACAGAGTGTTTTTGGTTGTTTTTTAAATCGGGGAAGTAGCTTAAAATTACCCTCAAAAAGCAGAAATATTATTTTTTGCCAATATTTTGGGGGAAGGGTTTAAGGTTTCCCCCTTTAAAATTTCCCAGTTGTTTTTTTTTGTTTTTAATAGGAAAGTTTTAAATTAAGGGGGACTCTCAGTTAACGTATTAATCTTTTCCCAGGGGCTTGTCTTTAATGATTTTTCGTTACCAAATTTAAATTTTCCCCCCAAAAGGGGAAATTACAGTGGCCCTTGGAAACGAAGCATTGCATAAAAATTAAAAATCCGCAAAAAAACGAAGCTTTGGGAGGAAAAAATTTTGGCCGGGGTAATAATAAAAAAAAACTCCCCCAAAGTGATTCATCCTAAAACCTGCCCGTCCAGTCTGACCCACCTCCCCTCCCCTTTGCCGTCTTTTTGGTTTAAAAGCCAGGGGGGGGCCAGTTTCGTGCTTACTTTTCGATACATTTTGTATTTTTTCTGAAAAAAAAGTCACCATGGCCCCAAAGAAGTTTCCCAAAGTCCCAAAAACCCTGGGGTTAAAAAAGGGTGAGGAAAAAACTACCCGAAATACTGTCATACCACGGTCATTTGCGTTTGACCACGTCAGCCGTTTGCTGCACCACCATAGTGTTGCTGAAACCCCCTTTCGTGTTGCGGCCCCCATGTCGGCTGTACTACTCGAAGATGTGAAGAGACTCTTGTTGGGTGGTTTAACAAGAAAAAATTTAAACCCTCAGAGGGGTTACCCACTCGGTAAACCAAGAAAAAATAACAAAAAAAAAAGGCCCCAAAACCGTGAAAGGAATTAAACAAAATAAAACCGCTGGTTTTGGTTGAATCCCCCTAATTTCACAAAAATTTCCCGGGTTTAATTTTAGTCCCGGCTTCTTTCTGTTGTTTCCTTTTCCCCCCCACTACATTGTTAAAAAGCCCCCAAACTTCCCAAAACTTTTGACCTAACCCGGGTTTTCCCCCTCTCTTTTCTTTCCCCCTTCCCCCTTTTCCCTTTTTTTTTTTTTCCGGCCCCGGTTTTATTTGTTCCCTTTATTTACTTTTTATTTCCCCCCTTTCCCTTTTTTTGTTTTTTGCCCTTTCCCTCTGTGGGCACCGCTCCCTTGCAGTGCTCCTCTTTTGTATTTGGGCTGGGGCCCCTCCCACTCTTACTTTCCCCCACTACTATTTTCCCTTTCCCCCCTCCATTACCCCCCTCCTGCCTATATATCCAAACCTGCTCTCCTCGTTAGTGTGACTTTGTAAATGGTCCCAAATTTGGGCCGAAACATGTGTAAGCTCCCCTCTTCTATGTGCTGGTTATTTTTTGGGATAAACCCCCGAAAGTTTAGTGAGTCTCGAGGACTGTTAAAATTATTTCCATTGGGGGCCTTAACCCTTTGGGGGTCGCCCGATCTCTCAGAGGGTTGTTCTCGGGTCGGCAAATTTAAAAAAAAAAAAAAAAAAAAAAAAAATTCTTATGAAAAGTAGAGAATTTTTTCGATCTAATGCACCAAAAGTATAAAATTTGATAAAAAACTTACGGAATTTGCTTTTGCAATTTTAGCGGTCTTGCGATTTTATGTTCAGCTTTTGATTTTCCCCTTTTTTTTGGCCTTTTCAAGTGTACTAGTCGAAAAAAAATCATAATATTTCGCTAGAACCCCTTTTTTTTCTATGAATGGTAAAAAAACCCCTTTTTCCCGATTTCAACTATCCAAAAAAGTGGTAAAATTTAGAAATTTTCCCCAATTTCACAAAAATTTTCAAAAGATCCCCAATTTTCCGAATAGGGCCCAGAAAAAAACAAGAAAGTTTCCGGCAAAAATTTTTAAAAAGTTTTTGTTCGTTGTTACACCCCGGGCCCCTTTTATATTTTTTTGGTTTCCCCCTTTTGAATTTTTTTTCCCAACAAAAAATATAAGATTTACTGTTATGCCGCTCTGCATTGTGTAGAAATGGTAAAATAATATCAGGCACTTGTGAAAGAATATAAGCTCCCCGGGTGATGTGTATTGGGACGCTTGGCTGATTGTTTTTTTTTAAATTTTGGAAAAAAATTTAACATTTCTGCTACTTTGGCTCAATTTCAAGGTTTTTTTTTGTAAAACCAGTCAAAATATTCAATTTCTTAATATGTCTTCCATTCTAAAAAAGAGCCCAAGAAAATAGAATAAACAATAAATCCATACGAAAATACAGTGAAAATCGGTTTTTTTTAAAAAAACACAGTCGTTTTTTTTTTTTTCTATTCGCACGTGTGCTGCAGGTTTTTTTTTTATACTGCGCACAGACCACATATCCCCATTCTTTCATTTAGGCATACAGCTTTTCTCACTAGTTTTTGAGGGCGCTAGAATTTAGGCGAACTAGTACGTCAAAAACCCTGGGTCGTAGAGACTAGTATGTCCGAAACCCCAAAAAAGGGTTAATTTGTCCCCCGGATGCAACCCCCAGTCAACTAACACCCCGGGGGGAACAGGAAAAAATACCCGGAAATGTGCTCTATTGGTGAATTTAAACCCCCTTGGGGGGTTTTTGGGCCCTATAGTACGGCTTCGAACCCCGGGTTTTTACGTACAGTACGCCTAAATTTGCGCCCTCAAAACTAGTGAGAGAAAGGGTATGCCTACATTGAAAGAATGGGTATATGGGTCAGGGTTGGGGGTATAAAAAAAATCCCCCGCACACAGTGCGTAATGAGAAAAAAAAACTTTGACCATGTTTTTGGATTAAAACAGCAACTTTGCACTGTTATTTTTTATGGTATTTTTGTTGCTTTAGTTTTTTTGGTCTCATTTTATGAATGGAAGTTATTAAGAAATGAGAGTTTTGTGGTTTTACAAGAAAATACCTTAATTGAGCTCAATACCGAAATGTTTGATTTTTACCCAAAAATTTAACAGTAAAAAAAATCAGCAAGGTCCCAAAACACGTCAACTGGGGAGTTAATTTCTTTCAAGTGCGCTGATTTTTTATATATTTCTACACCAATGCAGGGGTTGCTTTAAAAGTAAAAATTTTTATTTTTTGTAAGAATAATATTCAAAGTGTAAAGTTAAAGAAATATAAGAGGGCCCGGGGGTGTGACAGAAAAGAGAATTTGTTATTTTAGTGCCAGGATCTTTTTGTTTATTCTGGCCCTTTTCGGAAATTAGCATCTTTGAAATTTTTTTTTTGTTTAATTTCAAAAATTTCTAAAATTTTGACCACTTTTTGGTAGTTGAAAAAGGTAAATGGGGGGTTTTTGTATCATTCGATAGAAAAAAGGGTTTTTAGCGAAAAAATTTGATTTTTGTCGTTTGTACACTGGAAAAGGCCGAAAATAGGGCCAAAGTGGGCAAAAAGCCGTGCGTAAAAAACGTCGGACCCCTATTTTGCAAGAGAAATTCCATAAGTTTTCCTCAAATTTCATACTTTTGCGTCATTATGATAGGAAACGATTCTATCTTTTCATAAAAAAAAAAATTTTTTTTTTTTTAAATTTTGGCGACCCTGAGAACAAGTCTCTGGTGGCCCGGCGACCCCCAAAAGGGGTTTAAAGGCCCGCAAATGTTGGTATGAGGATTTAACCCTTTCGGGTCCCAGGCCCTTCAGAGCTTGTTTCAGGGTCCCCCAAATTTAAAAAAAAAAAAAAAAAAAAACTTATGAAAAGATAAGAGAATTTTTCCCCGTCAAATGACACCAAAAGTGTGAAATTTGATGGAAAAACTTGCGGAATTTGCTCTCCGAATTTAGGGTCTGATGATGTTTACACATCGGCGATTTTTCCACTTTGGCCCCATTTTGGCCAAATTCCCCTGTACTAGTTGACAAAAATCATAACTATTTTTCTGAACTCCATTTTTTCTATCGAATGAGTACAAAAACCCCCAAATTTTTGTTTCAACTATCCAATACAGTGGTCGAATTTAGCAATTTTGCCAATTTCACACAAAAATTTCAAAAGATGCCCAAACTCCAAATAGGGTCCCCGAATAAAAAAAAAACATTCCTGGCACTAAAAAAACTTTCCTTGTTCATTAGTCTGTCCCCGGCCCTCTTACATTTTTTTTTGCTTTCCACTTTGAAATTTTTAAATTTCCCAAAAAAATAAGATTTTGTTATGCAGACTACTGCATTTGTGAAATGGTTAAAACAAAATCGGCACACTTGTGAAAGAATATTAGACCACCAGTTTTGTGTATTGGACGCTTAGTGATTAGTTTACTTTTGACCTTGGGAAAAATTGAACATTTGTACTTTTAGCCAATTTCAAGGTACTTTCACTGTTTAAAAAACCCGTCAAAAAATCTCAATTTTGATATGTCTTCCTTTTTATACAATGGACCAGGAAAAAAAAGAATACAACAATAAATACCACATGAAAATAAGTGCCCAAGTCTCTGTTTTAACCCAAAAAACAGGGTTAAAGATTTTTTTTTCTCATTAACGGTGGCTGCGGATTTTTTATACTGCACACACTCCCCACAAGACCCATTTTTCTACGTGGGATCTTTTCTCACTAGATTTGAAGGCGTAAATTTAGCGTACTAGTAGTAAGGGCATGGGGCGTAGCTGTACTAGAAAGTCGAAATCTGAAAATTTAAAGAATGTGTAGCATACAAGTGTGATAAAGGCATGGTGAAGCTAAAAAAATTCCAACCCAACAGGTGTTCAATTGTGATAAAACGGGCCTGTCCGGGAAGAAAATCCAAGCGGACCTACATTATCAAAAGGAAAGGCTTCCCAGGAACAAGCTATGAAATAAAAAGTAATTTTTTTTTTGGGAGAAGTAGGGGATTGAAAAGTGAAGCCTTTCTCATTACACTCTAAAAATCCCAGAGTGTTCAAAAAAAACAGGTTATATCATCAATACTCTTCAATAAAGGAAAGTGTCATTTTTAACAGTTATTTATTGTTTTGTGCATTTCTCATTGTTTTCTTTGTAGGGGGAAAAGTTATTTCATGAAAAAAAAAAAACTTTTTTTTTCAAACCCCTTTAGGGTCCCAAAGGCCAAAAATTTAAAGTGGGGCCCAGTGTCCCAAAAAATTTTAAAAAAAAAAAAAAAATTTTTTACAGAATTAAGAGTATTTTTTTGAAAGGGAAAAAAGACAAAAAAAAAAAATTGTCGTACAGTAAGGCCCCGCTTTTTGGCGTTTCGCCTTCGGGATTCCCCTTATCAGCGATGTCAAATTATGCCAAAATTGCTATCGCAAGCGGTCTTTCAAATATGGACCCCACCCGGTTTGTTTCATTTTCCGGGTGACCACATCTTTATGCAGGAATTTCCCCAAAAATTCAAGTGTTTTAAAGTTATTGATATTTTATTTTATTTCTGAAAATTATATTTGTGTACCTGTACCTAAATATACTTACACACTGTGTGGTGTGCAGGTACAAAAAAAAAATCGAAAGAGTTTTCCACTCATGAGCCCCAATATTTGAAATAAAAATCATCTTGGGCCACAAAATGTCTTATTTTTAAAAAAATTTAGGCATTTTCTTTAATCCCCCTTGGGAATTTTCCTAAAAATTTTATTATGAAATCCATTACTGATATAAACTGATACATAAAACCACAGAAAAAAAATTTGATGTAAATAAAGTTTGTTACAAAGAGCTGTGTAGGGTGTCGGAAAAAAATATTCTTTTGTATGCCTTAACTCAAATTTATAGCAATTCATGCCCCTTGGGGGTTTTAGGTTTTTATATAAATAATATTTTTATTTTTTAATGTATTTTTATATTATTATTATTTCTTCTTCACTCTAAAAAATGGTGTGTTGCTTTTTGTTTATTTGAAAATAAATTGAAATTGTAACAATGTAAAGTATTTATATTTTGAGGTAATTTTTTTATAATAAAAAAAATATTGAAGGTAAATTTTTTTCAAAAATCTTACAACATACGTGAACAAACTAAAAAGTAGACACATTTAATACACTTATTTCGCCCGACCAAGTGATCGCCCCCCAGCCTGTTTTGTTTGGGGGTTTCTTCCTGTCTCAACTCGTTTCTATTCTCCTGTTTACATTTCGTTAACTAGTTGGTCTCATTGAGATGGGGTTAAGGTTAGCTTGATAAAAAAAGTGTCGAAGCATTTGCTTTAAGTGCCGGTTAGGGATGATGGTTGCCCTTTGATTTTATTCAATAAACACCCCGCCACTCACCCTCCACATTAATATTTAAAATTTTAAAGGGAAGAATAAGTGTACTCGTGTGTTTTCTTACCTTTTATTGTATTTTTAATGCCTATTTTATTGTAATTAATATAATTATGTTTAAAATTGTTGTCTGGGATTTATTGATATTTTATGTTTGTGCTTGATAATAATACTTGTGGAGCTGTGGGTAGCCGGGTGGAGGGACAACATTATGTTTTCCCTGTCGGCCCCGGAAAAAGTTTAGAATCTGCGTTTGGCCCAGCCACTCCCCCCCTCCGCTTTTTTTTACAATTTTTTGGATGAATTATTCATTATTTACCTTCGTTTATTTTGAAGGCTTACTCAGCCCCAAAACTTTAGTCAGTATTCTAGGTGGCTCCCCCTCGGAAATTAAGGAAGAAAAAGAATAAAAAATGCAAAAAATAAAAAACTTTATTATTTAGAAAATAAAACACTTAAAATATGAAGTATTAATCCTCATAAAGAAAATGAAAAATGAAAAATTAAATGATACTGAATTCAGCTTAATATAAATGAACTTGGGGGTTGGTGTTGGTGACATAAGTGTGGTTGAAATCGTAGCATTTCTGATGATGTGGGGGGGGGGGGGGGTGAGGGTTGGGGACAAAACCCCTGGGTCGTTTTGTGGCCAAATTATCTCTCCGATGACAGGAATCAGGTTTTGTACCCCTGCAGGATGAGGGGTTTGTCCTGAATCTTCATATACCAGGAAGTAAATACAACGGGGCGCTCCAGGACATTAGTCCTCTCCCTTTAATTCTACTCGTTGATGGGGAGGTGACCCCCTTTGTCATCCCGAGTAGTGCTGGGAGCTGTGAGTTGGATTACTTTTTGTGATGAATGGTTTGAAAAACCGACAAGTCGAAATTGAGACCTTATGCAGCATATGGGAATCTTTATTCAGAAAACGTTTTGCCACACAGTGGTTCATCAGCCCAATACAAAGGGAAGGCGTAAGGAGAGGAGTATGAGGTAATCAGTCCCTCACCCTAAAGTCGATGGTTCAGCCCATCAATTGTAGAATGTACAGCGGGGGCCCATAGCGTGGCTTAAATACTGTGTGAGGTGAGGTAAAGCAGGGGGAGGGGGGGGGTCATAGTGGTCCCATCCACAGTGAAGTGGTCTTCGTCCAAAGGTTGAAAAAAGTGTGAAGAATTTTTGTAACAAAATGATGCTGCAGTGTTTTTTTTTGGTTTTAAAAAAAAAGTTAAGATTGAGACAATTTCAGCTTGGGGAAACTTTTTCAGAAAGTTTTCACATGGTGGCTTCATCGTCCAAAAAAAAGGAAGGGAAGGGGGAGGAGTATGAGGTAATCAGCCCCCAGCCTGGAGGGTGTTGGCCAAATTTTTTAGAATGTACAGCAGGGCCCGGGAATGGTTTAAATGGTTTAAGGGGGGAAAGCCGAAAAAAATTTTAGGGTTTTAACCCCTTTATTTTTTTTAAACCTTATAAAAAAGATGGATTGGGGGTTTTTCTTTTTTTTGTTAATTTGGGGGGTATTCGCTGTGGGTGGTAAAACCCGCCCCCCTTTCCCCCCAACGATTTGGCCCGGTTGGGGGGAATTTAAAGGTGGAAAAATGGGGGCGGGGGTTTCCCCTTTTCCCCCCCATTCCTCTTTGAGGATGGGAACCCCGTGTGGCAAATTTTTTTAAAAACCCCCCCCCCCAAACCCAAAAGATTAGTTTCCCCCAACCACTTTGGGGGGGGGGGGGGAAGGGACGGGGAGCTAGCGCCCCTCCCTTAAAAAGCGCGGCGTAAAACTATACTTTGGGGGGGGGGAAAAAAAAAGGGGGGAAAATAGGGGAGTTTGATTACACTACCTTAAAAAGTACCCGGCATGAAATACCTTTCGGGGAGGGAAAAAAAAAGGGGGGGAAAAATTGGGGAGCTTGACTTACCCTCCCTTAACAAGTACCCGGAAATTGAAATTTGTTTATTACTCCCTGCTACTCCTATCTTTAAATTTTCCCCCCATCCCCATACCAAGACTTATAGTAAAGGGGAGATAAGAAGATTAGGCGGGGAAAAAATTTTCTAAATATGGAAGTCGCTTTGGCAAGAAATCTTTATGACTGTCACGACTTAACCACCCAGAGAAAAATTCGAAAACCACGGTTTAACATATGGGAACTTTAAAAACCTGGGGGGCCAAAGTCCACCCCAGGGGACTGTTGGTTCCCCCAAAAGTTAAGGTTTTCGGGTTGTTGTCCCTTCTAAAAAACTTTTTTTCCGAAGATGCTGGGGGTGTAGCAGGATGCTGGGAGTGTAGCAGTATGCAGGGAGTGAAGCAAGATGCAGGGAGTTAGCAGCATCGGGAGTGTAGAGGCATGCTGGGGGGTAGCAATATGCGGGAGTGTGGCAGGCATGCAAGGAGTGTAGCGCATGCAGGGAATGTAGCAGGCATGTGGGGGGTGTAGCAGACATGCAGGGGGTGTAGCAGACATGCAGGGAGTGTAGCAGACAGAGGGAGTGAAGCAAAATTTCAGGGAGTGTGCAAGCTGCGGGGGTGTAGCAGGGATGGGGAGTGTAGCAGGATGAGGGGGTGTGCGGCAGGGGGTGTAGCAGGCATGCAGGGAGTGTAGCAGGCATGCAGGGGTGCAGGCTGCAGGGGGTTAGCAGGCATGCAGAGGTTAGAGGCATGCAGGGGTGTAGCAGGCATGCAGGAAATGTAGAGGTATGCGGGAGTTGTAGGGATGCGGGGGTGCAGCAGGCATGTGAGAGTGTAGGATACATGGGGGAGTATAGAGACTGCAGGGGTGTAGCCTACTGCAGGGAGTATGCGACATTTCAGGGAGGTAGCAGGCAGCAGGGAGTGGAGGAGGCAAAAGAGAGTGTAGGAGGCTTTCTGAGAGTGTAGCAGACAGCAGGGAGTGTAGCAGGCATCTGTAGTGTGTAGACATGCAGGGAGTGTAGCAGGCAGTGGGAGTGTGTAGGCATGCTGGGAGTGCAGAGGCATGCGGGAGTGTAGCAAAACATGCAGGGTGTAGGGTGCGGGGGTGTAGAGCTGTGAGGTGTGATACATGCGGGAGTATAGAGACATGCAGGGGTGTAGCATACAGCAGGGAGTATAGCAGAAGCAGGGGTGTGGGCATGCAGGGAGTGTAGCAGGCATGAGGGAGTGCAGGGGGGCATGCTGTAGTGTGTAGGACTGCAGGGAGTGTAGCGACTCAGGGGGTGTAAACAGACATGCAAGGAGTGTAGTAGACATGCAGGGAGTGTAGCATGCTGCTAGGGGTAGCAAAATGCATGGAGTGTAGCAAACATGCAGAAGTGTGCAAAAAATGCTGGGAGTGTGTAGGATGTGGGAGGTAGCAGACATGCGGGGTGTAGCAGATTGCAGGGATGAGAGGCATGCTGGGGGTGTGAGGCATGTGGGGGTGTAGCAAGCATGTAGGGGCGAGGGAAAGGGGAGTTTATTATGTTCAAAATGACGCTAATATCTCTACGGTTTTTTATCTTCACAATCATTTAATACGAATAATTTAAAAAAAAATTAATAACATTGAAAATGATAATATATTGAATGAGTAAAATATGTAATAATGTATGTGAGGTAAGTGTTGAATTGCTGATGGGTTTTTTTCTCCATCCAAAAAAAATGTTTGTGTGCATTTCTGTAAATGCACCAAACATGGCATTCACTTTGACAGAAACCCACTGACATAAAAAAACTTTTCGTTTCTTTTGATTTCAAAAACCCTAAATTTTAAATTGAAACAGGAATTTTCCATTTGGGGGTGTTTTTTTTTTTTTTTCTCTGGTTTTGTC
>NW_026510312.1:0-14249 GCF_026875155.1 Cherax quadricarinatus | reverse complement strand
TACCCCTTTTTTACTTATGGAAAAAACTAAAGTGATCTGATATATCTGTGGACTCTCTAAAACTGTACTCCTGAATCTACTAAACAGTCTTTTATCTACCAATACATAATCCAACAAACCTCTGTCATTTCGCCCTACATCATATCTTGTATACTTATTTATCCTCTTTTTCTTAAAATATGTATTACCTATAACTAAACCCTTTCTATACAAAGTTCAATCAAAGGGCTCCCATTTATCATTTACACCGGGGCACCCCAAACTTACCTCCCACACCCTCTCTAAAAGTTTCTCCTACTTTAGCATTCGGGTCCCCTACCACAATTTTACTCTCTCATTTGGTTCAAAGGCTCCTATACATTCACTTAACATCTCCCAAAATCTCTCTCTCTCCCCCTACATTCTTCTTTTCTCCAGGTGCATACACGCTTATTATGACCCACTTTTCGCATCCAACCTTTACTTTAATCCACATAATTCTTGAATTTACCATTCATATTCTCTTTTCTTATTCCGTAACTGATCCTTCAACATTACTGCTACCCCTTACTTTGCTCTAACTCCCCTCAGCTACTCCAGATTTAATCCCTTTTATTTCCCCCACCGAAACTCCCCCCTCCCCTTCAGCTTTGTTTCGCTTAGGGCCAGGACATCCACTTCTTTCATTCATAACATCAGCAATTATCTGTTTTTTGTCATCCGCACTACATCCACGCACATTCAAGCTACCATTTTATAAAGTTTTTCTTCTTCTCTTTTTTAGTAAATATCTACAGGGAAGGGTTACTAGCCCATCGCTCCCGCATTTTAGTCGCCTCATACGACACGCATGGCTTACTGAGGAAAGATTCTTTTCCACTTCCCCATGGAAAATAGAAGAAATAAAGAAGTACAAGAGTTATTTAGAAAAAGGAGGAAAAACCCCAGATGTATGTATAATATATATGATGTGCGTGTCTGTGAAGTGTGACCAAAGTGAAGTAGGAGCAGCAAGATTCCATGTTATCTAGCGTGTTATGAGACAGAAAAAGAAACCAGCATCCTACCAAACATGCAAAAGAGTTACGGTTTCTGTTTCAAAAGTCATTGGCAGGACGGTAGTACTTCCCTGGGTGGTTGCTGTCTACCAACCTACTACTTATATATATATAATTAATTTTTATATAATGTGTGTATATATACCTAAATACTCGCAGGCACAATACTTTTAACCTCTAAATCCTCAAGAGGGACTGCAGCTCCCAAAAGAGAAAATACGCTATGGTTTAACCTTTCCAAGAGGCTGGGGAGGACGAGCTCAACATCAAGAGTCCCAGGAACTTTAGCTCTACATAGACGAGAGGTTTAGTGCCGGGTAGCTTCTCATTCTCATAAGGAATGAACACCCTATTGAAGACCAGGAGCTAGAGCTCATGCCAGTCTATCAATGGAAAGTTTTATACAATGTGAATGTCTTTTTTTCCTAAAAAATGTCTCGAGACACATCAAAAAAAACGATTGAAAAAAATAAAATTCATAAACCCAGTCATAAAAGAGGACAAAATATGTATATGGTAAAATTTATTATTATTTAAATTTTTATTATTTATAATCATGGAGCGCTAAACCCGTAGGATTATACAGCACATGTAAGGGGGGGGAATGGAAGGTATTCTGACTCAGTTCAGGGAACCGGTGCACAGATCCAATTCCCTAAAATCAAGAGCCCCTCACCAGCGTCAAGGAGCCTCCTTGAAGAGGTATATATTAGAAATAAAGTGTAAATTTATTTAATGTGAAAAGGATAAGTAAATTACGTAAGAACAACTACTCCATGAAAAGTTAAATTATTCTTATTTTTTTTTGCTTTCATTTTACTGATAAAATTTTTAGCACAGATAAATTTTAAAAGACTAAGAGCTGTTATCTTACCTCAGCTCAGGTCAAAGTCCAGCTCTAAGATATACTACCCCTTCCCCAGGAAAGCCACCCACAACAGTTTGCCTAACACGAGGGTACCTAGTTACTGCTAGGTGTACAGGGGCTCAAGTGTAAGAAAATGTGTCCAACGTTTCCAGCCGTGAAGGGGGATCGATCCACAGATACTCAGTTGAGTACGCTTCCGGGCCCAGCTACTTGAACATAAATACTTTACGTAATAAAAGACTTTTTTGGGCATTTTAAATTAAAAATAATTTAAACCTTTGATTATGTGTTAAAATGTAAATGGGAAAATTGTCAACTACACAGCTGGAAAACAACTGGAATCTTTCTCAGAGTTAGATATATCGGCACTGATGGTTTTGAAGCCGATTAGAAAAGACATCCACAAGTTATCTCTAGGAAACCTAGCTTTTCCTAAGTCAAAACAAAGCTGTGTATCCCAAGTGCCTAAACTGTTTCTCATCTTAGCGGATATAGATAAAAACGCTCACATGAGTTTTGAACCATCATATTGCGGATGATACCAAAATAAGTGTAAAACATCACCTTTGTAGAAGACAAAAACTGCAATAAAATATAAGCAACTCTTACAGCTGGCAGTGGAGAACAACATGGCAATCAATGGTGACAACATCCAGCTGCTCAGATATAGAAAGACTGATGTCAGAAGGTGTACCATACCAGATGCAAGATGAAATATAATGAATATGTGAAGGACCAGTGTGGAAGGGGGAGTAATAATGTCAGCTGACTTATGGTTTGAAGAATACAATGTAATTGTCACTTAAACCAGGCAAAGGATTGGATAATGAGAACCTTCAAGAAAATAAACATGAAATAACTAATAATGAACATTTCAAATCGCTTTTACTCTCTTGCATAAATTACTGTTCTATTAGGTGCAGGAAAAAATATCACAGTTGGGACCAAATGCAGAAATGATTTACAACTCGCATAGACCCAATAAGGAAATAACTGAGAATGTCTTGTTTATCAACTACTCGTTTTTTTTAAATAATTGATACAACGCCTGAAACTCCTAAATTATCTATTCTTTGGAGTGGGGAAGACATTTTTTTTATACGTGGCAAAAACTTGAGAACTGAGTTCCAAATGCAAGAACATTATATCAGCATCCATTGTTACAGACGTTTCAAATATCTTCCAAAAGTTATTAGAAACACTGCTAGGTCAATTGAAGACTTCAAACGCATCTCCACCAAGTGCCTGGATAACCAGGTTGAGATAGCTATGATTGTCAATGGGCCATCAGCAGCATCAACCTGACCATACCCCCGGCCGGGATTGAACCGCGGTCATAGATGGGTTTCGAGAGTTTATCTACTCCCAGAGATCATCCCACGGCCAGGTTTGCCTGGTCAACCAGGTTGATGCTGACTCAAGAAATCGTAATGACACGATTGCAAACAAACCATACCCCCGGCCGGGATTGAACCCGCGGTCAGAGAGTCTCAAAACTCCAGCCCGCCGCGTTAGTCACTAGACCAGCCAGCCACAATAAGATTCATCCAACTAGGTATATTTCTAACACCATAGGAAAGTTAGCACAGGCACCTTTGTGACCACAAATGCAAGTTTTTACAGACGAATTCTCCAGCTAGCGTGGCCGTGACGAACTCTAGCTCAAGTCCCTTCACTGCCGTCAACATGACTCATGATTGTTTGCAATCGTGCGTCATACGATTTCTTGAGTCATGTTGACGGCAGTGAAGGGACTTGAGCAAGAGTTCGTCACGGCCACGCTAGCTGGAGATTCGTCTGTAAAAACTTGCATTTGTGGTCACAGTGGTGTCCGTGCTAACCTTCCTATGGTGTAGAAATATACCTAGTTGGATGAATCTTATTGTGGTGGCTGGTCTAGTGACTAACGCGGCGGGCTGGAGTTTTGAGACTCTCTGACCGCGGGTCAATCCCGGCCGGGGGTTGGTTTGTTTGCAATCGTGTCATTTACGATTTCTTGAGTCAGCATCAACCTGGTTGACCAGGCAAACCTGGCCGTGGGATGATCTCTGGGAGTAGATAAACTCTCGAAACCCATCACAGAAATGTCAGTGCTACGATTCGTTTTTTTAATCGTAGATGTTTTGTTACTGATGGTTTTTTTTCAGCCCTAACTGAAAGTCTGGTAAAAAACTTTTTTTTTTTTTCAACCGGGAGGTCAGGTGCGGTTTTTTTTCTTATAAATGAGAAAATTTGTTTTGGTACCGACGAGCCTAACGGGGCCCAATGGGCTTGCTGAAATTCTCCTTTTTTACTACCGTATTTTTAAGTCATTCAAGGTGGGGGAAATTTTTTTGTTCCCACACCTATGATTGCCCTTTGTTAGATAAGTTTTGAAAGATTTTTAGGAAACAGGCAAGTTTTTCTGATGCAAGTCTTAGTCACATGACCTCCTCTGGGCTTTGAGTCATTAACAGAGGTTCCCAATGGTTTTGGTCCCCCCCCTTTTAAAAAAATTAAAGGATTGACTTGTTACAGTGTTGAAATTAGCAATTTTTCAATCATCACAAGATAACGTATGTGAAAACCTTTAAACCCGATAGCAAACCCCGATCCTGTGTAGGAAATGCTAAAAAGTGATTTATCACTAATAGGGGAGTTTAGTTACAACGAAAGATCAAGACTTCAGTCTTTCTCATTTTTAAATTTTCAATGAAACGTGGATACCAGAAACTGTATTTTTCACAAGTGTTGACCGTCGATGTTCCCAAATTGATGTATTTACTAAGAGTCAAAAATTGGAAATCGAGAAAAAAGCCAATCGATAGCTGAAATCGAGTTCTTAGCTGCTGAAAGTGAAGGAAATTTGCAATTTTCATGCCTTGAAATTTTTTTTGTGGGAAAAAAATTATAAATGTGCAAGCCAAAAACTCAATATGAAATCCAGTGGGATAGGAGAATCAAAGAGCCAAAATTTGCTCTCAACTCGCTTCTGGATCTGAGATTCACAAACGAGATTTAATAAAAGTTGTTGTATTACCGAAATATGTAAAGTAAAAGGACAAAAGTGCAGCAAATATGACATTTAGTGGAAAAGTTTCGCTCTCCAGGAGCTTTATTCAAGCCATTACAAACAATCACGGCACAGGGGGTTAAAAGGTCAGAGTGAGTGCAATACTAAGTGAGGTACCATTTCGATGTTCATTTAGGGGAAAAGTGGTAGAAAGTTGTAGTAGTAGTAGAATTGTAGTAGTAGTAGTATAGTGCAAAAGTAAAACAATTTGGTAAGCAATTAATTGTCATATAATGGATAAAAAAGTTTTTACTTGGTAAATAAAAATAGGTTGGACAAATTAGAGTGAAAGAGGCAGCTTGTTTCAGTGTTCCTCTCTGTAAGGCTTTTGTAGTATAACAGGAGAGAATATGTGATGGCAGGTTTACTTTTTTCGGGAGGATTTTTGGGCTAAGATTTCAGAGATGGGGGAAGCTGCCGTTTTTTTTTAAAATGTATTGAAACAGCGACCCGTGCTGATCGAGGCACTTGCGTCTGCGGAATTAGTTCTTTGTTTCACTAATTGGGCATCTCTGAATTTCATGAGGGGATTGGTGAATTTCGTGTTGTACAAAAGGGTTGTTCAAGTAATCGTTCCTACATGCGTAAATATGCTCTTTTGAGGGGTGTCGGGGTTTCTTGCTGTTTACCTAGGTAATCTTGTAACAGCTCCACAGGGTATAGTGTAACTCCTGCATTGACTGGTTCGTGGTGCTTGGATTTGGGTCCTGGTTAGATCATTAATTCCTCACGCATCAACACCACTCCAACAATTTTTAAAATTCTCCCAACACCAGGTGCATGAACGTTCAAAAGACTTTCACAAGCTAACACCAGAGTCGCCATCGCTTCTTAGCACTTCAGTATAAGATTAACCAGGACAAAATCCAAGCACCCGACCAGTCAATGCATGTTTTACATTTATCCCTGGGAGGTGACAAGATTTACGTAGGTTAAACAGCAAAAAACCTCGACACCGCCTCAATGAGCACATTTAGCATGTGGGAACGATAACTTGAACAACGCCTGTGTACAACACCGAATTCCACCAATCACTCATAAAATTTCGAATGCCAATTAGTGATCAAAGAAACAATTCCGCAGACGCAAGTCCTCAAAATCAGCCCCTGATCGCTGTTTCAATACAATTAAACAAAACAACCCGGCAGCTTAAACCACTCCTGAATTTTAGTAAGAACTCTGAAAACAGTAAACCCTTTACCATCACATAGTCTTTTCCTGTTATACTACACAAAGACACATTACAGAGAGTGAACACTGAAACAAGCTGCCTCTTTCCACTCTATTTTGTCCAACCAATTTTTATGTTACCCAAGTAATAGCTTTTATTCATTTTAATTATGTACGAATTAATTGCTCACAATATTGCATTACTTTGTCATTACCATACTATACTACACTCTACCACTACCACTAAGTGAAAACATCGAAATGGTACCTCACTAGTATTGCACCTACTCTGAGCCTTTATATACCATCGGGTTCCATGTTTTGTTTGTAAGGGCATTATAAAGCTCCTGGAGAGCGAACGTTGCCACAATAAATGTCAAAATTATTGCATTTGTGCCCTTTTACTTTCAAACGATGAGCTAACGTGGGGAATATAGATGACGGTACCCGATGAAGGAAATACAACACTGCGCAAAAATACGAGCCAGCTGCAGCAATCTCTCTTGAAAAATGTATCAAAAAGACAGCAACATTCCCTACCCAGGCCGTGTTCACAGCAGTTGCATGTGATCAGAAAGGAGCGTGGACTCAAGGAACCAAAACGTTTCAATGTTTTGCCTTTTTAGAAAACAACCTTTTACCAGAGGAATAAAGTTTGTGGGACGAGGAAGAAATGGGATAATTGCGTACAGGGACTTGTCGTAGGGGGTTTGAAAGATACGTGAACAACAGAAAAAATCAGTATACAAAGATAGAGTAGTGAGCATCTGCTGTCAGATACAAAACAGTAGTTCCTGACTGGATTTTTGTCCATTGAGGGACCAATTTATGATTAGCTAGCAGTTGGCTCCCCGTTGTATATTACTATGCAATAAAAAACCCTTTTTTATACATAAAGAATTTTACAAGATAAGTGTAATTTACCTCGGCTCATTTCAAAACCAGGTTATATACTTCCCGCCCCTTGGGATGCCACTCAAACAGTCGACTAAACGCAGTATGTGTATGCTGGGTAAAAGGGGAAAGCGGGAGTAAAGAACATCCCCAAAACGTTTCATCCCGTGCCGGATTCGGCAAGTGAGCTCCCAAAATCGAGTAGGGGGAACCTGTGTTAAACAACTGAATCAAGTGCTAGGTTTTCCAACATATTTAAAAAAATTTTTTTTTTTTCCTAGCATAAAAGGAGGTCTAAAAATTGAGTTAAACACTAAACAGTTTTAAGAATCAGAAACAATACATAAACTATTAGTTTTTTAAATTGTGAAAATTATGAAAGAAGACCGGTAATCAAACGAACCCATAAAAAAGGATATTAAACTCCACAAAATGTATTTAGTTGTTTATTCACTTATTTAAAACGCTGATTTTTTGAGTTCATTAAGACCAAATTTTGGGTCGATTGTCACTTTTTGCTAATAACGAGGAAAAACTCTCCCATTTCCCTCCTAATGATTTCTATTTAAAATGTGACACAAAACGGGAAGGGGGATTTAAAACATAGTTTAATACTGTAGTTTTATAGAAACAAAGAATTTGCTAACAAAATAACATACTTACACATAGAGAAAGAAACTTATGATGTTCAGCCCGACTTGGACCATTAACTAGTAAACATAACAACGAAGGTAAGGAGCCAGGTATATAGAGGAATAACAGGGATGGAAGTAGAAAATAAAAGGGAATGAAGTGATTAGTGTTGAAAAAGGTATGCGGGTAGGGGAAAGTACGTACCCTACCTGTATCTGTGGTAAACACTATCGATTTCACGAAATCGTAATGATACAATTGCAAACAAACCATACCACGGGCGGGAAACCAAAACCGCGATAAATTTGTCATAAAACTCATGTGAGGCCCTTGAGGGGACTTGAGCTAAGTTAGTCCGGCACGCTGGCGGGAGATTGTTTTGTAAAAATTTGTTTTTGTGGTGCCAGCTAACTTCCTATTGTGTATAAATATACTAGTTGGATTAATTTCTTATTGTATGCTGGCCCAGAGGCTAACCGTCGGTCTGGAGTTTTTAGACTGATCGCAGGTTTAACTCTCCGTGGTATGTAGAACGCTCGGTTTGCACCTAAAGCTTTGGGGATCGGTTCCAAAACGGGGATTTATTATCCAAACCTCTTATCCTTTGGTTAGGGGAGTCAGCTTACAAAAAATTTTTTAAATTTCGAAGACTTTTTCCTCAGTGTTTAGCATTATTAAACCATGGATAAAAAAAAATGTTCAGTAATGAAAAAAAACTTTGTCATATACAGATATACTCATTACTATACTTGGTAACAGTAATGGTGTAAATGACCAAGAGATGAAGACACCCGCGTAGCACCTGGGTCACAAAATTATGAAAACGTTTCGCAAGCCAGCGATTTTATTTTAGTAAAGAAGTCATGTGAAAGTGTCGAAAGTGGGAGACCGTAAAAGACGACGTAATCTGTTCCTAAAACTGTTACTTTATCTTCTGCTGTCTCTAGTTTTAACACCTTCAAATAACCTCTGTATTGAATTAATAAAGTCACAGTCAAGCGAAACATCTTCATAATAAGGATACCCAGGTGTTGCATGTGCCTTTATGATCTTTATTATACCTGTCAGCACCTTTTAATTTGTCAAAGAACTCTCTCCTGGTGTCTGCAACTTAGGATCAGCTCGAGGTAAATAAATTCCAGTGTTGATCGTCTGTTATTGGTTTTGAAACGAATTGAGGTAAGATAACAGCATTTTTTTTTTCTGTAAACTCGACAGTAAACTCGAAAATGGCAAAATAACATACTTCTCTGTTTTTCCTCCCCGGAAACAGGGGGTGAAAACAGTGACATTTACCGATCGAAAAGCAGGCTTAGAAATTTTACAAGCTGGCGAGTCTTAATTGCGAACATTATAATAACTAGAAAGGTTGAATATAGAGGTGGTCATTCGCATATTGCGTAAGTATTGATTAAATCATCAGCAGAGAAGGAATACTAATGTACATAAGAATGAAAGGTGATAAGGTCATCGACAGAACTTAAATATGCTAGTGCTGAAGATATTGCGTAGTTTCTACGTCCTGAGAGAAGTCTATGGAAAAAGACATCTTCGGTCTAACAAACAAGCTTGGGATAATATGTAATATCCCGGGGGGACGTCATAAGTCTTCTCCAAATGTTAAAAAAAAATGGTTTTTTTTTAAAATGAGATTCACCGAAGAAATTGTAATCATAAGCTTATCATCATCATGACTTATCAGAGGCGGAATAACCCCTTCGTAGCCTAATAATGGGACTTATTTTTTGTAATGAAATAGCGAAAGTGTATCAAAAGCTGTTTAAATTCGGGGACTTTTCTGTAAAAATTTGCTTTTGTCCCATATACATCTAAATATTGATGAAGTTTCTACTGAATTTTTCTTAAAATTAAAGTGAAAAATACTGCAAAATCATATTTTTTTCCACTTCATATTAATTAAAGGGCGAAACTTTTTGTATATTTTTCTTTAAAATGCAACGCAGAGGGGGAACTGATTAAAAACTTTGAATAAGTTATGGGATTTTACACAGAAGTAACGAGTCTTCAAGAAAAAGTTCACTGACACCTTAAACTGCCATAATGGCCAATGGAATTACAAAGGATGATTAGTTTATAACTGGGAAGGTCACGCCACGATTGGTTTGGCTTGCCCACTGCTGAAGTGTATTGCTTCCATGAGGGTAATTTAAAAGTATTTCACCAGTACTCCACCACTGAAGAATATTTTAATCCTTAACACTGTTTTTCTTGTGTTCTTCCTCTCATAAGAATCAATACATAGCGGGATTTTCTATGGCGAACTACGTCTGACGTGATGTAATTGTATTGATGTAAGAGGCAGGTGAGTGCTGAAAAAAATAAGGAAGTGCAAAAATGGCCCGGCAGTCCCTTTTGAGGAGACTGATACCTCGCTAATGTTGACTTAAATTTCGCAAATGTCTGAGTGCCAGTATAGGAAACAACATGGAGAAATCACAATACCGTGGCAGGAATAAGTCAAAACCCTTTCTACCCCTTTCTATCCTCTCAATACATATAACGATTCAGAGTGTGACGATAAAAAGGATAATTTCAAGGGTTATTAAACTCTTGAAAATTAAATAAAAAGCAGTGAGATTCCAGTTTTCATCTGTTTTCTTTCTAGGTTAAAATCTTTTTAAAAAATTTCCTAATCTATATATACGGAAAAATATTTGAATGTTCGTTTCTAGGAAACTCCAATTTGAAGTAATTTTTTCTTTTGTACAAAGCGCAATTCTCATTAGGTACACCAGGATTAAAAAATTTTAAGTAAATTCGAGGAAAAAAAAACATTCACCAGCTATTTTATTGAGAGCAATATATTTTAAATAGAAAACCTTGTTGTCCACATCACCAACAGAATGTTATTTTTTAATGACACATTTCAATCGCTGAAAGTCTAAGCTATCGGAAAAAGTCATTCTTCAGTTTTAAGTTTGGAATCCAAGCAATCCAATATATTGTCTCTAACAGTGTATCATCAGATTATCTTTTACAGAGATAAAACTTGCCGGTGCTATATTTTTTTTTAAAATTTTTACATACATTAAAGATTGAAGCCATTAAAAAGAGGCATACTTAATTATATTTAATGTGATTAACCTGGAAATTTATACTGTTTTACGCATAAAACTTTTAAATGTGCACTTAGATATTTCAAGAATGTTGTCCTCCTCCTTCATCTACAGAGTGTTTTTAAAGTTATTACTCAAAAGGGAAACTTAGTATGGGTTATAAATCATTGTTTATGAGCCACCAATGCATGCGAACACCTGCTTGTACCTAGCACTAGGTTTTATGTGTTCAATTCTAAGTTTTTGAGGAAGTAAACTCCTTCGGGGATACTTTATAATCAATTTTTTTACAGGTTATGTCACATACTCAAAGGACGAACTGTCAAAAAAGAATATCCTTGCCAATACATTAATATTATAAATTCAGGGCATTTTAAAAGTCATTTTAATAAATTATATATTAAAAAAATTAGTTATTTTGAACTCAGAAGAATGGATATGCCCATTTTTTTGGCATGTTATTAGTTAATTCGTCTGGAAAAATTATCGTATCAGGTCTTCGTCAGAAAAATGACCTGTGACACAAATGTCTCATTCTTCAACTTCTAATACCTAAATTATTAACATCCCAAAATAACCCCACCTGTTCAGTGGTCAGGGCACAGCTCCCCGTTGTAGTACCACTCGTAAACTGACCACTGCAGAAGCGACCGTTTGGTTTACCATAGTTATCAGTGGTTTGAGTGCTTGTAACAAGTTCTTCGATGATTTGCTGTGACATAGCGGTCACCCCTGAAAATGTTTGTAGAAGATAATTGTAAGAGTACTGCTGTCTGGCTATTTTAAAATTCAAATTTTTTGCAGTATTTGTAATGTTTCTGATTTTTAAGGTTTAAATATATAGAAATATGATATTTAAAGTTATCCTTACAGTATATCTAAGCGTGAATCATACTTCGAATTATTGCTTTACTAATGTCTACCTCTTTTTTCAAAATTCATCTGTTTCTTACGAGGTACAGAGACACAGAAGCTGCCAAAAAAATGACAAAATAACTACGTGGAAACATACCACGGGTGGGGTTTGAACCCCTGGTCAGAGAGTCTCAAAACTCCACACCGTCGGGTTAGCCCTTGGCCAGCTAAACTTTCAATAAGATTCATTAAACTAGGTTATTTGAGGGGAATTGAGCTAGAGTTCGTCACGGCCACGCTAGCGGGAGATTCGTCTGTAAAAACTTGCATTTGTGGTCACAGTGGTGTCTATGCTAACCTTCCTATGGTGTAGAAATATACCTAGTTGGATGAATCTTTTTGTGGCTAGCTGGTCCAGTGGCTAACGCGACGGTCTGGGGTTTTGAGACTCTGACAGAAAGCTCAAACCCCACCCGTGGTATGGTTTGTTTGCAATCTTGTCATTACGATTTCGTGAGTCAAGTTATAAATACGTGGCTTGTCAGTTTATTATAATTACAAATTTAATGCGAAGCAATGAATTCCTAGAGGTCATGGGTATTAGTAGACAAACAGGTTCGAAAGGAGATTTGTATCTTCATGTTGAATTAGAAGCTTTCCTGCTAAAGTGGGAACTGTCTGAAAGGCTAGGCATAAAAATTATTAAAATTTAATAAAATGTTCTGTAGAATGTTTGTTTTGTATTTGTACAGTATTTTGTGTAAAGTTACCAGAATTCGTAGTTTCATTTGAAGAATATTGACGTTCCATTTGCACAAGACAAAAACCACAACCTTCCATTTGAAATACGTTAGTCACAACATCTGTCGCCGTTTATATAAGAAACAATATATTTAAAATATATATATAAAACTAGTGGCAGGTCCCACTGCGATCCCGCCTCCTCCTGCTTCAACTCATCTCACCGCAGTATATAAACCACCTCTCTGGCCCTATGCTGCACTTACTACAAGAGTGATGGACTGAACACATCGAATCCAGGTTGAGGGACTGATTACCTCATACTTCTACTTTCCTTACCCATTTCTACTTTGTATTGGACTGATGAAGCCACTGTGTGGCGAAACGTTTCTTCAATAAAGATTCCCATGTGTTGCATAAGTGTCTCAATTCTTCAATTTGTCGGTTTTCAAAACCATTCATCACATGTGTGAGAGCCGTAAAATAAATGGCTCGGCATCGTGGCTGCGGGCTGCTGGGGCTCCTATGTGTAAATCGCTCCAACACTGGCCTGGGGCCAGCCAGGGAACAGATGCTGGCTGCTGGGGTCGTCTTGCTAAGTCACGGAGCGTATGTGAGAAAGGAATAAAGTGGATATGAACGAGAGAGAGAGACAGACACACAGACAAACACACAGAGGGTCACAATTGGAAGTTGAAGACTTAGATTAATCACAGGGATGTTAGGAAATATTTCTTCAGTTACAGAGCTGTCAGGAAGTGAAATAGTCTGGGAAGTGATGCAGTGGAGGCAGTGAAGAGGCGACCAGTGAACAGGCGGGGTCAGGAGCTGTGAATCGACCCCTGCAGCCACAACTAGGTGAATACAACTAGGTGAGTACAACTAGGCGAGTACAACCAAGGGAGTACAACTAGGTGAGTAGAGACACACCCACACAGAGACGCCCAGGGACAGAGACGCTCAGTCAGAGAGAGACGCGCCCAGACACAGGGACCAGCGCCCAGACACAGGGACCAGCGCCCAGACACGGGGACACGCGCCCAGACACAGGGACACGCGCCCAGACACAGGGACCAGCGCCCAGACACAGGGACACGCGCCCAGACACAGGGACCAGCGCCCAGACACAGGGACACGCGCCCAGACACAGGGACACGCGCCCAGACACAGGGACATGCGCTCAGACACAGGGACATGCGCCCAGACACACACGCACAGACACAGACACACACGCACAGACACAGACGCACACGCACAGACACAGACACAGACACATACGCACACACAGACACACACGCACACACACAGACACACGCACACACACACAGACACGCACATACACGGACACGCGCACACAGACACACACACACACACACACACACACACACACACACACACACACACACACACACACACACACACACACACACACACACACAAGCAAACATGTAGTCAAGTACACGAAAAACTAACACAAAATCACAAGCGAGAGAAAAATATGCTTGATGAATATTGAAAGTAAAAAAAATAATCCAGAATAGTGGCAAAAAAAGACAAAAAATAAAAAACGAAAATCGAAAATCGCCGCAAATTCTGTTGTCCAGGCGATGTGTAGGAGGGAGACACCAGCCACAACATGACTGTGTCAAGCCGCAGTGTCTTCTTGCAGATACCAAGGAGAACCTTACAAGTGGAAGACCATATGACCCGTGAAGATAGATTGCTCTGATGGGATGATGCTCTGAAGGAGGCAGTGCCTGGGAGTTGTCAAGTCTCGGCTTGAAAATAAAGATTAAAGGGAGGACGTGAGAGAAAATAAACTATATAATGAGGAAGAGGAAGGGAAGATAATGGAAAATAGCACTAAAGAATGAGGAGAAATAATGTAATGGAAAGAAGAACAAAGGTAATCATAAGTGTGT